>APFE030860522.1:12998-37023 GCA_000404065.3 Pinus taeda | reverse complement strand
TTATGGTATTGGTATGCAAAAATAATTCAAAGTATAAATAAGAAAGATTTGGTAAAAGAATTAGATAATACTGATTCACCCCTACAAACGATCAGTACAACATCTTCTAGTGTAAATTCCAGGAGGAGCTTTACAACTGGTTACAGAGACTAAAATTAAAAAACTAGCCAAAAGGACTGACATTATTACGTCGTGATTGGGTCCCCGCAGATCTTGCAACGCTCCAATGCTTGGATAATGACTTGACTAGGGCAGTATATTTATGGGTGCAAACTATCATAGAGGGGTAAATGGTTGAGTTTGTAGCAGAGAGCTACCAATCCTTCTCGAAATCAGGTGTAGTGTTCAGATCGGGGTTGAGAGGAAAACAACTGAAAGAGGTACCCCTTTGGATTAAGATGCTAATGGTGGAGGAAGGTTTGATACCTTTTCAAGGAGTGAGTATGGTAGCGTAAAAACTTGGTGCCAAGGGGATCTAAGGGAAATAATTCTACCATTTGGTCAACTAGGATGCTACTCAAAGAATGGATATATAAGGATCAAAGCACAAAGGAGAGTGTTGATAGTAGAAAATTGCCTTGAAAAAGTGGTGCAAGTGTTGAAAGAGAGAATTGAAGGACCCCACCAAGCAGGAGCAATGTTGGATGGTCTGAAGGAGAGAAGTAATATGGTAAAGGACCTAGAGCAAGAGATGTACATTGACAAGATAAACAGAAGCTTGAAGAATGACATGAGTTGTCCCTCCTAGGTTACGAGGAAGGTGCTGGAAGGAAGTGATTACAAAACAATCCCGAGGAAGAAATTGAAGATGAGTTGTGCGATGAGATGAGGGGTTTTTTTGTGGATAATGATATGATAGATGAAATCTAGTAGCTGAATCTCTAATGTTCAAGTAGTGTTCACCCCGATCTTCCCCTGGTGCTTTACAATAGTCCTCATAAATTTGTTGCTAAGTTACTTAAAGTGATACGTGTACACAGTGTGCATGTTAGATATAAGATGGGGTTTGGGACATCTAAGAGTAGTACAACTAGCAGTATTAGTAACCTATGATTACAAGGATCTCAGTAGCTTGGAGCCCTAGAATTTGTGCTCCTAGTGCATATTGGAACCAACATGGAAAGATCCTTTAATAGATATCCTGAGTTCTTTGTTCGGGGGAATGAGGATTATGAAGAGATCACCAAACACATAATAATGTGAATTTGGTTGAATTCCAGAATACCTTGAGGGAGAGATATTTAAGGTGGTTGATCAAATGGGTAGAGTTGAATTAGAGTTCCTCCATAGAAGACATCAGGAAGAGCTTTATGCAAGAGTTCAAACTACTACAAACAAATCAATAAGGACCGTTGGAATTGTGGGAGATCAAGCATAAGGAAGGAGAAACTACTTGGGAATTCATGCACAGGCTCAGAGATGTAATTGGTAAGTTAATTTATACAATAGATCCAAATCATTAGAGGGATTGGTTTATTAAGGCACTCTTACTCCTTAATCAGACCTCATGGACACAATAGATGATATAAACTCTCAAAGATGCTTTGGAGCAAGAAACATGCATAGAGGCTATGATAAGGTACCCCCTTGAATATCAGGGAGGAATGGGATCTCAAGATCCATTTATCATGGGCCACCAAAACTAGATCTCCAGTCTAACGGAGAAGTTAAAAGACTTAAAACTATTTTGGCGAGTGAGACCCAATGTACGGTGCACACACTGTATAATAAAGCGTCATGTAGTGACTGAATGTTGAAGACTGAGAAGCAAAAGTATTTTAGCAGGCCCATCAAGGGCCCCACCAAAAGCGGCTGTTGTGGTGGTAGGATAGCAAGGAGCGCTTTTGGGTCAGAATCGACTAGACTACTTTGAGGTCTATAGAAGCTATGGACACCTTCTGTGACTATGTCCAATATTGTAGAGGTACTCCAATGCATCCAAAAACAACTACTGTAAGTTATGTGCATCCACAAATCACCACATTGACTGGGGTCAGGTGTTGGATGCATTGGAAGAGAGATTAGATGGGTCGACATTCAGGATTAATGAAATTGGTTGTGGAGGATGGGGAGGAGGTATGAGAGGAGGAAAAATAGTGGGTAGAGGACTCGTGAGGTGCTACAACTATGACCAAGAGGAACACATCGCAAGGGAATACCCGCTCCCAGGAAGGCCTTGGTGCTCTCAATTTCGATTCATTGCACATCCCATAGAAGATTTCCCCGAGCTGATTGTGAGATGGGAAGAAAGGACTAGGCAACATAGAACTAACTTGATCAATGTAGAGCCATGGAATGTTGACATTTTACCATTTTCTAATATAAACATGGTCACCAGAGGAGGTAATAAGATAGGTGATGATTGGGGAGCATCATACCAGCTTTAATTGTTCGGATGGTGTCCCCGAAGTGGTCATATAACCTTACTAAACAAAAGAAATACTATCAAGAAGCATCCAAGTTGTTAGACAAATTAATAGAGTCTTAAAAGGACAAGGTGTTGGACTTAGTCATGGCCACGAGTTCTCAACCAATTAAGGAATGGTTCAAGCTATTCCTACAAATTCTTGATAACGAAAAAATGCTAGGGGAGTTATGAAGGAGTATAAAAGCACTGCTACTAGAAGAAGAAGCAAGAGAAGGGGAAGTCCCAACAAATCTTCTTGAAAGACATATGAGGAGAGTCTGGACGAATAGGAAAAGGACCAATACAGAATCCCGAATCAATTTTTAAGTTGCAAGATTTTAGATTAAATATATAATGCTAGATCTAGGGTCAAATGTTAACATCCTACCTAGAAAAACATGGGAATCGCAGGGGAAGTCGCAACTGAAGTACTCACCAATAATGCAAAACCAATTTAACTGTGGATGGAAAACCAATAATGCATCTTACCCATTAAGATGCCACAAGATGTGGAGGTAGATGTGGCAGGGCTAAATAACATGCCAAACTTGAAGTGATTTTTGGCTTGAGGGGGCTTGACCCAGGTTCAGCGTTAATTAGCCAAACAAATCCCTACACTACTGGCCCTTTTGGAATCATCTCGTGGAGCATGGACCAATGTTTCACCCAAAGCAGTATGGGCGGATGATGGAACCAAGTTTCCACACTCTGAGATGGTCGTGATGTTGTTTGAGTCCCTCTATCCATGCCTTCACGCAGCTCGCTGCTATAGGATAAAACACATGGTGTATGGAGAATGAAGATACCCTCTAGGGTCTTCCCGAGACCCTTGGTAGACTGTAATATTTTCTACAGCTGTCACAAAGCTACATGCATGTCCATACTCAATAACTAACTATCAAAGAAAAACATATTCATTACCTCAAGCCTCTATGTAGATTTTTTGGAGAGAAAAATGCAACTAGGTGGAAGTCCCTTGAGCCGACTCGAAATAAAGTCTTGCACATAGAAGAGAAAGGCATAATAACAACATAAAACCTTGATAATTAATACATGAATATACAAAAGACATCTAGTTACACAGAACTAAGCTACTCATGCTAAAAAGGTGTTGGAAAAATAAATAAATGATTGATAGCACCAAAACCATGGAGTAGATAGTGCAACTGCAGTTCTATATTAATGTCGGAAGACTAATTACAACCATCTATTGCATCAACCTTCCCTTACCCCTCCAGCTTCTCTCTCTCTCTCCCTTCTTACCAACTTCTTATGCTTAGATTTGAGACTATGCTCAACAATCAAATAAGCTATCCTTTCAAATGATCTAACCTTTCTCACAATAACCCTAGCTCTGCTTATGTAGTATTCAAGCTAGGGTTGCCAAGTTCCTCCATGAGTTTGTTTAGGTAAAAGCAATGATGTTGCCATGCTTTTGACCTCTTTCCCATTTGTCACCATCATTAGGATTAGAAATCTCTCAAATAGGTCTAACTTTAGATGTTTCCTTACTTTTCTGAGTAGATTTAGGAGAGAATATAGATATATTTATGAGTCAATTCGTTCCTTTGACCTCTAGATCCTCGTTAGGTTTCACTAATTTTGTTCCCGAACCAAAAGGTAGAGTTAGTGGAGTCACTAACACTCCCTTAGGCTGACAGAGAATATTCATAAAGCATGTTGTCAATGTATAGCCAATGTTAGTGTGGAAACAAGGCTTCTGATCTTGGTCTTTGCTTCAACCATCATATCTTTCCCCTCTGAGCTGATGAGGGGGTCATTTTGTTGTATATCAATTGCTTCGCTCTAAGGCTTACAAGACTAGCCCTTTATTCTGTCCTTTAATACCTTCGTGAAAGGGTATGATCAAACTTCACATAGCCCTAATCTGCTGCTTAGATACTTTTGCGCTGCTATGGTAGCGTGTCATGCAAATTCCCCACTTAATGTAAGTGACTTGCTTATCTTATCAAAAAATTATAGTTAACACCTGTTATAGGGATTTTTGGGCAATACAACCCAATCATAAATGTCCATAAACTGAGGGCTCCTAAGTCCCAAAAAGTGTTGCTTCACTGCCTAAAGGAACAAGGTCAGCTGATTACATCATCTCCCAGAAGTTCTCCACCAAAAACTACTCAGAAATGGTCAAAACTGGACCATACTAAATACCGAGTGTGGAGGGTGCGATGCATATCACCTTCCCAGTGTAAAGGGTGCGATGCATACTGAATGGCCCCTCTGAAGGGTGCGATGGTCAGGAATGGACAAATGGTAGGGACAAATTGCGAGGTGGAAGATCATGGAATCTTCCAGAAGCTTCCCCTCTGACACTTGCCTCTCTGTTTTTGATCAGGGATGAGTAAGAGATCATCATTCTCCAAGTGGAATCAAGAACTATCAAAGAGAGGACACTAATTAAGGCCCCAGAAGATGACTCACCCCTCTACAATCATCTATATATGGATCCCTCATCACAGAGATCCAGAGGCTGGAATTTTGTATCTTGTAGAGAATTACTGTTGGTTTTCTGGAGAAATTTCATAGTGTTGGGTGATCTAAGCTTTACTTGAGGTGAAGAAGGGCTTTGTTGCTGGAGGATGATGCTAGGTCAGAACATATGGTTGTAATCCTCTTGCTACTTTTGATCTTAATAAAGCTATTCAAGGTTTCCTCCATATTCTTGTATGTTTACTTATATATGCATTTGTATGGTTAACACATATCTAGTCCTGTGTTATTTATGAATATAGTTCTTTGTTCTTCGATAGTAGTATGTTTCTATGGTTCCACGGGTTCTCTTTGAAGCTGGGCAGATGAAGAAGAAGTGGCAAAGCTCTATTAAGAAGGAGAGGAATCAAACAAGGAAATCAAGCGCAAGACTAAGGTTGGTCTCCTTTGTTCCACTATTATCTATTTTCATAAAGGAAAACGAAAGTAGACTTTACTTGTTTGTTTCTAAGATAGCTACCAATCTTAGTGGGAATAACAGCATCCGAGTGGAAACTATTCCAAGTAACAAAATGGAAACTCCACTGGGGAGCGACTACATTGTTTGTTAGCCTATCTTTGCTTCTTTTATAAACTTACAGATGGAGCGTAAAGCCAAGCCAGCTAGCCTTTAAACTGTGTTTGTTATACAAATGCAAAATAGATCAATGCTTCTTCAGTCTATCTCCAGGTTTTTTTTATGAATTAAACAATCGATCTGCAAATAGTATAATTTCCCTAAGTGGTGGCTCTAGTAACCTCCTTAGATCAACCCCTGTGATTTATATATACTGAACATCACTTACTCAGCCTAAATCCCTGAAATGAATTGCAAATTGTGAGTAAAAACTTGTTTAAAGTGTCGCACTGGTACCATCGCACCCTAGCTTCAAGGAAATTTGTATGCATCACACTTCCTGAGTGCAGTAGGTGTGTTGCATACTGAATTCACTATGTGACAGGTGCGATGGGCAGGGAAGGTTAACTTTACCTTCAAACTTTGTTTTTTTCCTCACTATTTTCAGTCCTATTCAAGATTTTTGTTGTCTATGGTCAGTGTATCTCTGTGAAAACCCCCTTCTCTTACATCATTCCGCCTCCATAGTGCAAAGAAATGTAAGTGTTTTTATGTATTGTGCACCATTTTCAGTTCTCTTTTGCAAAAAAGTAGCATAGTCGAACTATCATTTCTTTATCTGAAAGTATCGTAGCTGTCATTTTCAGTCATAGAAGACAATCCCATTGTTCTTGATAGTTGATTATATGGTTAATATTGTATATGATTTGAATTAGTAGTTTTTAAAGTATCGAAAAGCAATTTTCATTTCGAAATCGCAAAGTGTCTCTCTTACCTTCACTTCATTTTGAAAAGAAATTTGTTGAGTATTGTCGCTTTGAAAATAGTTCAGATTTGCACTTTGCTTTCTTATCATCTTTCATACATTAAGAAGGCTGAAAAACAAATGCATGCATGTGCATTTGCATTTAGAATGCTTGGTTTGATTTAGGACAATGCATTTAGCGTGTGCTTTGTGCTCTTTGTTGAAAGATCCTTAACTTTCTTTCCTTAGTAGCTAGGATTTTCATTGCCAAAATAAAATTAAATGTTTGTTTATCATCTTAGACTGCATTTTAGGAATTGTATACACATCATGCGGTGAACCTGAAAGGCAAATTTTTAAGAAAGATCAACTTAAAATAAATTTAATGAATCTAACAACGCTTTGGAACCTAACACACAATATCTAGAGGTCTAGGCTAGAGATGTATTCCAGCGTTGTAAAAACTGGTAACTGTTGTTTTCATTGTTGGTTGGGTGATTCCTCCACTCTGAGATGGCAAGTGCCAGTATAGAATTGTGCTCCCATGTACCGTCGAGTATATATTGGGAGACCACAATAGGCTACGTCCTTTATCCTTAGGAAGCCGTGTCTCCCACCCTATTGATCACAATGCACTAAACACAGCATTCGGGAAGATTGACTGCCATACTGTAAAAATTATTCTACATTTTTGCAATTGGTTTGGTAATCCCCTCTGCCTAGATCTCCAGATAAGTCTATTTTTCTCCTTTTTAGACTCCTTAAAAGAAAAGGTCCTCTGAGCACTTGTCACTTCAGGCTCACTAAAATTCGAAGGTGACTAGAGTCATCTCTTGTTTTTTCTCGACTCTTTAAAATTAGAAAAACAAGTTGTGTCAAAGTGTCTAAAATTTATTTTAATCGAAATAACATCATAAATTCCCTCGTTGGTCTTTAGGGTGAGAAAAATGGAGTCTACCAACCAAGGATTTCCCCTTGGAGGAAATCCTAGTCCCTTCTCCTCTTAGGGAGATGTCGGTGCACCCCATATGGCCACATTGTCACTTCTAGGGTTGACGATTGGTTTTCCTGTCTGGCTCTTCTCTACCTCTGTCGTTCAGAATACCGTAATTCCTGAACAGTCAAGTCAGCAACTAGATGATACTAGAGTTGCCCACCAACCTTCTACTTCATATGATTCTCCCTCCCCTCCTTCCTCTTCGCTTGATAAAGTTGGTAAAGCTAAAAATCAAGTAACTGATAAGAAGAAGAAGCATAAAGAGAAAAAGGAACGAAAATCGAAAGGGGGAAACCAAGCGTCATCTAGCGAAAATCCTCACACGACACCGTCTAAACCTAAATCTCCTTGTGTCATTTGCAATGGAGACCACTATCACTGAGATTGTCCCTACATCCCTCGGATCTTAAGGGACTGGTCTCCTCATTTGCACAATCCGGTGTTGTCAACCTCTGATGATCATGTTGAATGCACACCATCAACCAATGAAAGTGAAGTATCTAGATAGAAAAGGAATCCTAGATTTCCTTGTAAATTGTGTGAACGCAATCACTCCATCCACCATTGTCATTTCCTTGACGAAGCTAAAAGAGTTTTGAATGACCATCCTGCTTCACCGCTACGGCTCCCTCCTGGATATAAAAAACACTTGTCAAGTCCGCCACTGGTTGAAAATCTAGCTGGCCCGCCATTGTGGTCGGTCGAAGCATCTATCATTGAAAATGAACCCTCTGAATCCATACCAGACAAAAGCCAAAAGGTCGAGGCGGCAGTTGACCTGGTCTTGCCTTCAGAGCGTTCATCTTCGAATGATACCGTCACTAAAGAGAAAGAGAACAATACCATTCAAATTCTTATCATAAACACAGACTCTGATGAACTTGGGGGCAATCTACCCATTCCTTTATCGCAGGAAGGAAGTTCTTCAGAGTCATATCCGGCCGTCTATTCGGTCCCACCTCTAAGAAACCTGGTCATCTCCTTCGACTGGAATCTACAAGGCAGACCTCGTTTACTAGCTAGTGTACCATTCCGAATCATTGTACAAGCTTACAGAATGGTCATGGCTGGTACCATCATTGATGAAGGGGCTTTTGTGAGTATCCTTTCCTCAACTTCTTGGAAAGCACTTGGTTTGCCATCGCTTTTGCCTGAAATGAGAAATCTAACAGGCTTTGACAAAGGAACCAGTCGACCATTAGGGATCATTCCAAATGTGCCCATTACTTTGAAAAGGAAAACCGTTCACATGAACATGATGTTAGTTCAAGGACCCTTGGATTATAATCTACTCCTTGGACGTGACTATATTTATTTCATGGGAGTCATCGTCTCCTCACTCTTTAGAGTAATGTGTTTTCCGTACGAAGGCAAAATGGTCAAGCTCGTAGACCAAGCTCAGTTTTAGCGCATAATTCAAGCTCTTAAAAAATAAACATAAGTCATGAGCAAATGTTTTCCCCAGATTTTAAGCTCATTAAAAAATGAACCGGTAAATAACCATTGTGAATCCCTTATCGCCAGCTTTTGTGTTAGGCCCCTATACTACTAGTGTAACCCCTTATTATTATTAGTACAACCCCCTTATTATATTGATGTACCCGTGTCCCATATTGTTACTATTGTGCCCCATAGAAGCCCACTATTGTTATATTGTGCCCTTACATTATTATTGTTATGTCGGCTCTGATTATGTTATGACCCCTTAGACTCCTATATATAGAAAGGAGGTCTTTTCATTTGTGTCATCGAAGAATTGTTCATTTATGTAATGAAAGGAGGTTGCCCCCTCAAAGAGGCTGAATTCTAAGGCGTTGATCTATCTTTTCTATCTTTTCTTGAGCTGGTTTCATAACAGTTGTTGTTTGCTGTTGTTCACTTGTTTCAAGTGTTTGAAGAAGGAAACGAGAGATAGTTGGAGCAAGCAAGCAAGGTCATCATAAAACGGGATAAGCATACTAAGAGGTAGGCCCTCTTAATTGGTTCTAACCTAAGGAAATCTTCCATAGAATGTATCGGTTGTGGCTAGACCCATTATCTAGCTAGAGGAATTGTTTGTGTCCACACTCATAATTTTACTTCACCATAGGATCCCCTAATCCTAAGGATTCCATTTTATCTATTTATTTTATAAATGTAATATATAAGGCTGAAAGGAAAAACTGCACAGAGTTCAGAATTTCATAACTTGTAATTATTCTTTTGAGACATATATTACTATTATGTCAGTGATGTTGTAACCGTGTTGCTTATTTTAATGAAGAAAGACTGTGTTTGATCCATACTTATATTCTTAGTATTTCTTAGTGGAGACTTCTGGAAAGTATGGGCCTAGTCAAGAGAAGTTATGCTTTCTTGTGTTATAATATTTTCTATTTAGTCTTTACTGATTGTTACTGTTAAGTTAATATCATTTCGCTTATTGTGAAGATTGACAATTCCGATTCATACTGCTGTTCATTTAGATTCAGACTTAGCTGTGTGATATATCTGAGTAACGCTTTGGTTGGATTGGTTATGTTAGTTTCAGTAGTAAATTGCTGTCCATTATGAGTTATGTTATCATAGATCTTAGAGATAGCATTGATCAATTTCCATAATTTGCTTACATAAGTCATTCGCTATTTAGATACCATTTATCATTATATGCTCGTTTCTGTTTAATTATTATTTGTCATTCAATTGAGATTCATTGTTCAATTATTATTTTCCAGTCAATTGAGATTCGCTGTTCAATTATTATTTTCCGTTCAATTGAGATTCACTGTTTAATTAGGATTTTCCATTCAATTAGATTTGTTGTTCAATTTGGATTTTCTATAGATTATCATTGCTGTGCAGTTGTTACAGTTCTGTTTGGTGATTGAGTTAGTTAGTTTTAATTCTATTTGAAGATTTCCAACCGCAAGTCTTTGCATTTGCATTTAGATTCATTTAATTTCGGAACAAGCTAAATAGAGTTGCATAGTGTGTTAAGAGTTATTTCTTTAGTATTGTTTGGAGTGAGTTGAAGAAATAGTTATTAGTGATTGCAATGATTTATCATTAGATAACCTATGAATTCATTGCACATATAGTGTTGACACTCTTGAGATAAAAAGACTTACCGTTGACAATTAATGTAGGAATTAAGATTGCTTGTAAAAAGACATCTTAGAGCACCAACACCAATATAGCCTTGATATTTGAAAATCCATATGGCACCATAAATATGCCCTTACACACCATCACAACTCCTAGTATGTCTACATACCATGTCTACTTGTTCATCTATATGGTATTTAAAAAATAAAGGAATGCACTTGATCCAACAACATTGCTTTTGGGAAACTAAAGATAGACACAACACTATGTTATGGGAATACTCCTGCCAGTAGCTCCCAAAGATTTTTGAAAATCAATAGATTGACAGTATGAGAAAACATATAACTACTTATGGTTTATCAAAATTGATATACTATTGGAACAAAACCGAGCCCAACCAACAATGGCCCCAAGGGCTACCAAAAATAAGGAATTTTGACTCAAAAATAGGTTGATGCAACATCACCACTTTTCGATTTCAGGGTGTTTTTTCATGTTTTTGATGCAAAAACAAGGGTTTTTTGGGCTAGAGTTCTAATTTTCAGGTTATAATTCTTGTTAAATTGGTAATAATGTTCATATTGAAAATTTCTAAATAAAACTAAATACAAACCAATTTCACTTTGATAGCAATCAAATTTAAGATTTAACCATCTAGGATTTTCTGGGGTTCTGATATTAATCTTTCGGTTCTCATGAACCCTGTTAACATATAATTCTTTAACAAACTGAGACATTTGTATTTGATCATTTCGGTTGAAGAGCGATTCAAGTGATATCAATAGTTTATTATGGATGGGATTTTTCTTATTCTCTTCATCATGATCATCAATGAGAAATTGAAAAATATGTTCTTAATTCTTGAAAACCTACCAATACTCTTTATTGTAAGGAAAGAATAGTAAAAAATCATCTCAACTCGAAAGGGGTCACACACTAAGTTAGGGTCAAAAAGTGAGGCAACAAAAACTAAAGAATTATCTTTGTGATTTAGATCCCTTTGGATAAATGATATTTCAAATGACTTGAATTTGTCAGTCAAATCCCAAACTCTTCTTATGTAAAATTTCGACTTATACTTTTTGGTATTATACTTTTTGCTGACATGATTGATAATTAATTCAAAGTCTCCCATAACTGAAATATTTCTATTTCCCTTTGACGAGATATCAATATACCTTGAATTAATGCTTCATATTTTGCTTCATTGTTTGTACAAATTAATTTCAAAGAAAAGACACTTGGAAAATGTTCACCTTGTGGTCCTTCCAAAATCACTCTTGCTACTTATCTAGTGCTTGATTTGGCACCATCAAAGAACATCTTCCAAGTATTTGAAAATGAATTATGATCACTATTTTGTATAGTATCTGCATTATTGAGAATGGCATAATTCCCAAGACTTGTGTCAATATACTCAACTATAGTATTAATTCGCTTCTTTCCAAAGAAGATGAGATATTTTGGTTCTCGTGGTATTATTTTTAATCAACCGTCTTTGTTTGAGAACATCATATAACTTCCAGCGTTCATCAAATAACCCCCAAGAGGGAAGCTCCATTCCCTCCCTAGAACCAATCCATATGCAATAGGTAAATCAACAACCACTATTGTGAATATTACTGTAATATGAGGGGATGACTGTATCATTGCACCAAAATCCTTATTCTCTCCATAAGCAGGTACATTTCTTGAGTTTATTTCACATATTATTTCAATTGTATCATAATCCCTAACACAATCCAATCCTATTACATTAATAATATGAAGTGGCATAATGTTATTAGTAGCACCGATATCAATTAAACAATTATGTACCACGAATTTTGGAGTCTCAAGCGCTATACAGAAAGGAGGGACCTTGCCATGCGAATTGGTTTGGATTAGAGGATTCGCTTGTGGATGATTAATAAAAACAACTTATATTCTTGTACTAGAGGACTACTCATTTTTTAGAGCTTTGATAAGAGTTTCCCTTTACTGAAAAAATCTTGAAAACATTGCCTTGTTCTAGTTTAAGTCTCTCATTCTACATCTGCTTCATCATTCTATTTAATTGGGCGATCTCAAAATTAACCTTTGAAGTATACACTTCTTCAAGTACAATAATATTTCTTATATTTGGAGGATTGTCATGAATATTTTCTCTCCAAAACACAGTTTCTTGGGTGTTATGAATAGGAAATGACCTTTTTGCTTCTAAAATATTGAGGGAATACATCTCTTTCTTGTTGAAAATGCAACAAGAAAATCCTAATTTAATTTTTTCCTTCAATTAAATTAGGAATAAAATTGTAATTCCACATCACAAGAAAATTTGTACAAGTTAACTAAGTTAATTTGACCTAGTTGGCTTAGTTAATTCAAGTTGAGGGTCTAACTAGAGTTATGTAGAGTGTCTCCTACATTATAGGAGCCCTGGTTGAGTTGTAATTAATTGATTTAAGTTAATTGAGTTAAAGTCAGTTAAACTATTTCCAACTAATGGAGGAACTAGTAGGAGGTCAAACAGTGGGGTGTTGCTTCATATGTTCAACCAATTAACTAATGATTCACTCATAAATAACTCATGCATGTCAGATATGAGAGTTATGCAGTTGAATTGGAGTTCAAGGACAATATACTATCAATTGTATAATCATCTGAGTTGTATATGTGGTGCATGCATTTAGAGGAAGGCCTATGATGATTGCGCAATTCATATTGAGGAATTTCCCTAATTAATAGGGGGCTAATTCACAAGGAAACAACGCAAGGAAATAAGGACTTGGACAAGCCAATATTTGGTTAAGTATTGGCCTGTGATTTTTTAGGAAGTAGTGAGATAGATAGAGACAATGTAGAGGTTGCTTGGGCTTGAGAAAATCATAGTAATCTTCTCATATTTTCAGACTAATACAATATATCAATAGCAAGGGTTTTTACATGTGGCTTTCTCCAAGAAATAATTGTGTAATGTGCTGATTGAATTCTTTCTCTTGTATGCTTCATGATTTCACGCTCGTTTAATTTTTTCCATTGATGAGTAGGGTAGATTCAATTCTATTGTTTTAATAAATTACGATTAGAAGTTTGAATCTACAAGGAATTTCTACACAGTATCGGAGCAAAAATCACTCTAGAAGAGGAGAATACAAATTTGTGTTTTGTGGGTGAAATCGAATTTGCAGTATCATTCTTCATAGTTAGCAGGATTTCATCTTATAGATCGAGATTCGAATATTCCCTTGAGGGTAGTTTGAACTATATTGCTTGGAAGGATAGGATGGAGGCAGTGTTGGAAGACAACAAGATGATGAAATTCATAAACAAATATATTCTTAATCCGCCAACAACTGATGCTAAAGATTTGGCAGAGTGGAGGAAATGTGTTGTAAAGGCGAGAAGGATCATACTAGAAGGAGTTTGAGATCATATTGTCTTGAACCTCCATGGGAAGGAGAATCCATATGCAATGAGGAAGGCCTTGACATACCTATTTTAGAAAAAAAGTGACCACAAGAAGCTAGCAATGAAGGAAAAGCTCAGGGAAATCAAGATGGAGAAGGGCGACATAATACCAAAGTACTTGACCAAGTTCACCCAATGTTGGGATGAGCTTGGAAACGTTGGTGTTATAGTTACTGAAGATGATCTGGTCAACCTAACACTTCTAGGCCTTCCCAAGAGCTGACACAACTACTAGGATTCAGTAAATGGGAGGGAGAAGCTACTAGAGTGGGAGTGTCTTTGGTTTGATTTGGTTCAAGAAGAGATTTGGCAGAACACAAGAGATGGATCCTAATCCAAGAATGATGATGATGAGAATTGTGCCTTGGCTAGAAATGAAAATAAAGGAAAAGGGAAGTCATCCCATTCCAAATCAGATTCTAGTCAAGTAGGCAAGAAGAAGAACTTGTCGAATATTAACTTTTATCACTGACACAAGCTGGGAAACTATGCCATGAAGTGTCCGCACAAGAAGGCCGCCAAGAATCCCCAAGAGGAGTGGTAGGTAAATATCTTTCTTCAAAATTCAAGTTGGATTTCACCCTCAGTTCTTGCATGGTGACATTGGTGATGGGTAGTGTGTGGTATCTGGATAGTGGAGCCTCATTCCATATGATCAGAAACAACGATTTTTTTAGTGAATTAGAGGAGAAGGACCTCCAAATGCACATCAAAATGGGAGATGATGGAATGTATAGCACGATCAACATTGATATCGTTACTGTTCAAATGGAGTATGGTTCTCTTCTCACATTAAAATATGTCATATATGTTCCGGGTCTGAAGAAGAATTTGGTTTCAGTTTCTATGTTGGAGGACCATGGGTACAATGTGATATTTAGAAAATAAAAGGATTTCCTTCATCACATAGCCTTAGTACAAGTGAAATAAATCAAGGTTTGAGTGAAAAACCTCTACAAATTGGATGTAGAAGATTGTGATGCCTTGAGCACAAAAGCAGCGAAGGTGGAGAGCTAAGACATTAGTGAATTGTGGCATAGAAGATTGGATCACTTGCACCACAGAGATTTAAATATCATGCAACATGTTCCAATAGGGCTTCCCAAGGGTGCACTAGAGCAGATAGATACATGAAAAGGGTGTACATTGGGGAAGTACACCAGAGCCACCTTTCATGATAAGGATAGTCGAGCGTAAGCGAACCTTGAAAGAGTTCACTCAGATGTGTGCGAATCATTCTCAACAGCCTCCTCATCCAAGAAAAAGTATTATGTAGTATTTTTGGATGATTTCTCACATAAGTGTTGGATTTTCTTCATGCAGAAGAAATATCAAATGTTCTCTAAATTTTGTGAATTTAAAGAAATTATTGAGAAAGACATTCGTAGGAAATTCAAGGCTCTCAGGAGCAATAATTGTGAATAATATGTGTCGAATGAATTCAAGACCTTATGTGCATCTGAAGGCATTCAACGAGAGTTAATAAAACCCCATAAACCAAAACATAATGGGGTAGCTGAAAGGAAGAAAAAAAGTGTTGTGGGAGCTGCAAGAGAAATGTTACATGATTAGGGCCTACCGTTGCACTTGTGGGCTAAAGCATGCAACACAACTATATATGTGTAGAACATGAATACTAATTATATTCTCGAGATGAGTACACTAGAGGAATGGAAGAAACCAGATGTGGCACACTTCAGGATATTTGGTTCATCAGTTTACTGTCATGTTACCAAGGATGCAAGGAAAAAGCTAGATCCAACAATTGACTTAGGCATATTTGTGGTGTACACTGATACACCTCACAACTATCGAGTGTACCTTCCATCTCACAAGATTATAGTGGTTTGTAGAGATGTGAATTTTGATGAGGAGAAGGCCATGAGATGTTCCCTTTAGAGGGAGCTTCAGTTGCATGGAGATGAGGAGATTTTAGCTCCAAAGGAAGAATCCCAGGATGATGTGTAGCAGCCACATGTAGAGGAGTAGAGAGTGGAAGAACCCACCCATGCAGAGACTTCCAGAGATGGAAGGAAACACACGATAGAGGCTAACATATTTATGCATGATGCTAGAGAGAATGTGGGAGCACCCACATCATAGCGCAGGTAGGGGAGGACACTAGATCGGTACACTGGTTACATGGCTCTGATGAGTGAAAGTGTAGAGATTGAGCCATCCTCATTCAAGGAAGAAGTGTAACAATCAGTATGGGTTGAAGCCATGGTATAGGAGTATGAATCCATTATAAAAAACAATGTTTGGGAAGTGGTCCCAAGACTAGTAGAGAAGTTTGTGGTGAGTTCTAGATGGCTTTACAAGGTAAAGAAAGAAAAAAATGGGAGTATGGAGAAACACAAGGCCAAATTTGTGGTGAGAGGGTTCTCTCAGGTGGAGGGAATTGATTAAGAGGAGACCTTTGCTCCAGTAGAAAGGTACTCTTCAATCAGATCTATTCTAACACTTGCAACGCATATGGGATGGAAGATACATCAGATGGATGTGAAGACAACATTCCTCAACGAAGTGATTGAGGAAGAGGTGTACATTGAGTAGATGGAAGGATTTGAGACCTTCAATAGAGAATCACACATGTGCAGACTCAAGCAAGCATTGTATGGATTGAAACAAGTAGCTCATGCTTGGTACACCGAGATTGACAACTTTTTCACTGGGTTGGGCTTCACCAAAAGTGAAGCAGATGAAAACCTTACCATATTGTGGTTGAAGGTAAATTGTTGATTATAATATTATATGTTGATGATTTAATTCTAACAGGTGATGAGAAGCTGGTAAAATCTGGCAAGGAGTATCTTGCAAGATAATTCGAGATGAAGGACCCGAGGCTCATGCATTATTTCCTTGGTATGGAAGTATGGAAAGGAGATTAGGAAATGTTTGTCTCTTAGGGTAATTATTCCAACGAGATACTAAAGAATTTCCACATGGAGAGAATCAAAACCATGGAGACTCCTCTAGTAGGAAATTGGAGGAAGGAAGATGCTACTTTAGGTGAAGTAGTGGAGGATACTATTTACAGACATCTTGTGGGTTCACTTATGTATTTGGTGAACACATGATTAAACATATGTTTTGCAGTTAACCAACTTAGTCAAGAAATGGTTAATCCAACCAAACTATATTGGAAGGCAACTAAACATGTGTTGAGATACCTCAGTGGCACCACATAGTTTGGTCTTTGGTACAAACAAACATAGGGAGTGAAGCTGCAAGGCTTCACAAATGAGGATTGGGAAGGGAGTCAATCTGACAAGAAGAGCACATCAGAGGGAATATTCAGTATTGGGTCAACAACAAATTATTGGTACAATAGGAAGTGAAGATCAGTTGCACTCAATTCGGTAGAAGGAGAGTACATGGATGCTAGTCAAGCAACTTGTGAAACTATTTGGATGAGGAGGATCCTTGTTGGTTTATTTGGTCAACAAATGGATCTTGTGTTTTACTGTGACAATCAAAGTTGTATCAAACTCTTTGAGAATCCATTTTTTCATGATAGGTCCAAACATATCGAGATTCAATATCACCATCTACGAGATTATGTGCAGAGGAGAATCATGTTGCTGGAGAACATTCCTACAAAGGAACACGATGCAGACATCTTGACTAAGGCACTATCAAGATGAAGATTCAAGTTCCATAGAGGTAGGATTGGGGTATTTGATAATCCATTTTATGTTGAGAGGGAGTGTTGAAAATGCAACAAGAAAATCCGTATTTTTTGTGTTGAGAGGGAGTGTTGAAAATGCAACAAGAAAATCCTTATTTAATTTTGTCCTTAAATTAAATTAGGAATAAAATTGTAATTCCACATCAGAAGACAACTTCTACAAGTTAAATAAGTTAATTTGATGTTGTTGGCTTAGTTAATTCAAGTTGAGGGTCCAACTAGAGTCATGTAGAGTTTCTCCTACATTATAGGAGCCCTGGTTGAGTTTATTTTGAATTGTAATTAATTAATTCAGTTTAATTAAGTTAAAGTCAGTTAAACTAGTTCCAATTGATGGAGGAAATAGTAGGAAGCCAGACAATAGGGTGCTACGTCATGTGTTAAACCAGTTAACTGATGATTCATTCATAAATAACTTATGCATGTCAAATATGAGAGATACCCAATTGAGATTGGAGTTCAGGGACAATGTACTATCAATTGTATAATCATCTGAATTGTACATGTGGTGCATGCAGCTAGAGGAAGGCCTATGAGGATTGCATAATTCACATTGAGGAATTTCCCTAATTAATAAAGGGCTAATTCCCAAGGAAATAACGCAAGGAAATAGGGACTTGGGAAAGCCAAAATTTGGTTAAGTATTGACTTGGGTTTGTTTAGGAAGTAGTGAGACAATTAGAGATATTGCAAAGGTTGCTCGAGCTTGAGAAAAGCATTGTAATTTTCTCATATTTTCTGACTAATGCAATATATAGATAGTAGGGGTTTTTGGTTGTGGCTTTCTCCATGAAATCATTGTGTAATGTGTTGATTGAATTCTTTCTCATGTATGCTTTGTGATTTCATGATTGTTTAATTGTTTCCGTTGATGAGTAGAGTAGATTCAAGTCTATTGTTTTAGTAAATTACAATTAGTAGTTTGAATCTACAAGAAATTTCGACACTTCTAGACATTTCCTAAAATAATTTTAGGGTCAACAATGCTTTGCAACATATATTCTTTTGTTTACTAGGATTTTATTATAGCTCCATACAAAGCATCTATATGGATAGATTTTACAACATATTTGACATTAGAAAACATGGAACTCATATAAAATCCAAAAATCACAAGCTCATTTGGATGAGATTCTTTGGGAATTAGTTGCAGGGTTTTGAAAAACTTAAGATTAAAGTCCCTAATGTTTTCATCTCTTTGAAGATGGATTTGTGTGAACTGAGTAAGAAATGTATGGTATCCTACATGATGGGCATATTGTCCAATGAAGGAATTTTCTATATCATCGAAGGAAGTAATGGAATTAGTGGGTAAGGATAAGTGCTTGTCATAATAAGGTCCAATAAAAGTATGGAGAAACACTCTTACCATCAATTCTTCATGTACAATCCCTTGAATATCGCAAATCACCAAAAAATCATCCATTATTTATCAAGATCGATGACACGATCCCCATTAGATATAGGTAAAACACCAACATGAAAGATAGGAAGGGGGTGTTATTCCCCTTGTAAGGAAAGTGAGCTTACTTTAAGTCTTCTTCTCTAATTCCTTCCTTTTAGTCATTCTCTTCTTTCTTAACTTATTTCTTCCATCTCTTCATCGGTATGGGGAGAGAAGATAAACACTCATTTATTCAAGGATGTATCAACCTCCTCTATGATCTTCTTACTTTGACTTCTTATTATTGGGCCAAAGTTCCCATATTTCTCCAGCTTAACTTTCAATTATATTAGAATTGCCTATCTGGATTTTGAGGTGTCGGTTCTTCTTATTTAGCTAGAAAATTCCAACATATTTCCAACTCTTCTCTTGTTCTCGTTGTTTGTAAGGTAATATCATATAATTAACTCAAGATATTTATCTAATCATTCATTCCAAGATATGAGGTTGAATTGGGTCTAGATGAGTCATTTAGTAGGATATGAATATTGGATTATTCGAGTCCTCGGTATGGTCAACCAAAATGCTGATCTTTTTTCCTGTTAGGAAAGAATTCGACTTCCTAGGGCCTGGATACAAGTCCCCATATGTTTTTTAAAGAGGTGGTACTCCTCCTTCAATGCACACTCAATTTTTTCAATATATTCTAAGAAATACTATAACACTCACATCATGCTCCTATGGGTGGACCAAATGTGGTGATCCAAATTTATACAAGAACAAAATGAAATACGAAATTAAACAACAACATAGAGCTATAGTGAAAGTGTAATTAATTAATAACAAATACTGAAAATTGTTTACATGCAGAATGGAAACAAACTGGTTCAGGCGATGGTAGCATATATCTAAGAAGAGATGTGACGACTACATGCCTTATGAATTGTGTTTCAATGAGGCTTAGAGGCCTTTTTATTATTGAGAAACAATTGAAAATCCAAAAACCTAACCCTAGGAGATGAAGTGGCAAACGTTTATGGGCCTTGTTGGGGTTAGTTAGTATATCAACTACTTGGGGTTGTATCTTTGGCATACAATCTTCATTTGACACTATTTGAGGACAACAAATTTCGACTACAGATATATGTGTGCCACAAGTTTGTCTATTTTCCAAAAAAAACATCGTTTAAGGCCTCAAAACGGCTCAATTAGTTTAGAACCTGAAAACCTGCCAAAAATAGTAAATTATGCTATAATTAAGGAAGCTGAAAGAAATAGTGTTGGGGGTTCAAGTGGAATAGGCGGGTATCCACCAATATTCAACTGAATCAGTTCTCCCCCCTTAGGAAGAAATGATCCCCATTGCATTGAGTGCCTCCATGAGATGGGGGAATTTTTGCTAAACTTGGTCCCTGGTGAGCTACTTGCCTTGGTGAATGAGTTGGCTAGCTTTGACAACCTGATACAGTTGGATCCTTTTTTGACAAGTGTTATTTATCTGTGTGTTGATAATCTGATTAATTGTGGCCTATTCCATGCAGTTTTGGTTGAGATTTGTTGGTGTTAGTTGTTCAACAATGTCTACTGTGTCCAACAATGGTGGAAAGTATGGCCAAAGGAAACCTTCATTGAACACTGGGTACAGGCTAAGGAATGGGGGAATTTTGAGCTCGAAATCATTGTCTACCAAAACCTTGGTGATGGTGTAAGCCCTGTATCGGAGTGGTTAGATCTTCCTATGGCTTCTTGCAAGGTGTTTTTCTACAAATTCAACCAAAATTTGTCACCAACTTAAAACCTATTTGGCACCCAATGTTGATCATGTCACTTCTTGTACTTGGAATTGGATTTATCCAAGTTTTTGTGAACCTTTTGGATGATGTGTTTGATGTATTCAACAAACATGGTTTCTTTATCAGCCTTAGACTGTACATGTGTGGATTCTGATTATGTAGTCACATGAGGCATGGAAACATCAATGAGACATAATGGTTGAAATCCCAGACCCACTTGAAAGGGACTATGACCAATCGATCTATGGAGAGCTCTGTTATAAATGTGTTTCACATAGGGAAATATCTTGTCCCAGAAATATGGATGCTTGGTTTTATACATGCGTAGTATATGCACTATCATCCTATTGATGACCTCTGTTTGGCCATCAGATTAGGGATGGAATCTAGTCAACTTTGTGAGTTTAGTGTCCAATAATGACCAGAGGCTCAACTAGAATGTGCTCAGGAACCTGTTATCCCGCTGTGATATAATGGTTTGTGGGATCCCAAAATGTACCCATACTCATTCAAAGAAGAGATTGGCAGTGTCCTCTATAGTGATACCCTTCTTGCAAGCCATCTATATATCCATCTTAGAAAATTTTTCCATGACCAAAAATGCACAGTCATTACCATGCTTGGTAGAAGGGAGGTTAGATAGATATTCCATGGAGATGGATTCCTAGGATTGGATGGGAGTAGGCAAAGGAGTGTACAAACCCTGCTTCATGATGGTTGGCTTGGAGATGGCATAGGAATTGCAAGATCTGATATATTTTCTAACATCCTGTCAGAGTTTTGTCCAATAAAAATACTTTTGTAGTACTGCCACAATTTTTTCCACACCAAAGTGTCATATGGCTCAACTGTAGCGTGCCTCCAAATCATCTTAGCATGCTCTCTTGAAGGAACACAAAGGTGGCCCAGGTATCATAATAATGCATCCTAGAGGTGGAAGTCTAGAAATTTCTTTCCATATACTATCATTTGGCATGTGGTGGTGATCTTTTAATCATTTTTGTATAGTTGCGGCCATCTAGGGGTCTCGTGGCCCCAAGGGTTGAGATCAATAGTTAAGGTTGAAATTGGGGGCTGACTGAGGCAATCTGCAACATGCTTGGTGCTTCCTATTACAAGCCATTTTGTCACACCTGGTTAATAGGCATGAAAATTGGATCAATCAATATCCATGAACACTTTGTCATCATCCCTTCATAAAGCCTTAAGAAAGACATCTCCAAAAAGTTAGAGTTTCTTGGAAAAATTCCTCAAAAACATTGTTTTTAGCCTCAATGCACCTCGCCTCCTTAGTCACCTACATTCAACGCATGTTGCATGTTGTTCCACCTACGTGGATGATCGCAGGTTGCTCCCTTTTGTGGGTGCACTGATCATAGGAATTCAGGAAAAATAAAAAATATTTTGAAGCTTCCTCTTCTAGAAGCTTCCAAGGTTGTTTTAACTATTTACCATGGATACAAAGCTTGAATCCTATTTAATCCTATATTGAACACTTCACCCCTTATACCTTGAGCTCATCCTCCCATCATATGTGGATCTCAAGCCCATAATGGTAAATCCTAAACTACCACTCCTCTCTCATAAATTTACTACCATCCATAACATCAGGGTTGGCTTTTGGAGATTGATAGTTCCCTTATGTTTCTACCTTAAACCTAAAGGACATCATATTCATGCATTAGGGTTGATATTGAGATGTTCTTTATGACAAGGAAGGACAAGTCAATTTGAGGATACATCTACAAAGTCAACTACTATTTATGGTTGCAAACTCTCTTATTTCTATTAATACAAAGAGTATATTTTTTTCCTATATCTATTGTGTTATGTTTGCACTCATGTATTTCAATGGCATGTTGATTCATTGAATAGAGATGGTATATTATGTTATGTGGATGTTATGGATCCTTTTCTTGTTTTAGTCATGTGTGCAAGTTATAATTGTAACACCTGCAGCTACAATTGGAGCTTGCAATTGAGGAGGAAAGGGAAGCTTGCCTTTGATTTCCAGTAGGTTTATTTCCCATTCTCTAATTTATCTAAGGAAAAAGTCATTCTTTTTGTCTTCTATTGTTCTATATCAGACCACTAGATCTAGCGAATTCACCTTTGTTCACAATCGTGAAAATTATGCATAACATTTTCCTTCTTATATTTAATGGTCAAGTGGAATTGTTGTAGATATGTAGACCACTTCTGATGGTGATAATTTTTCAACTTCCCTTGTGTCTCTTTAAACTGAAGAGGTCAGTGGTCAGTGTGACTGACCGTCTTCTTCCCCAGAATGTTACGTTTCCATTTCCTACAAGATTGCATGATATAATCCATCTCTTTATCATAGGTGGGGTATTTCCTAATTGTAACAGAAAGTGTCTCACTATGATAGGCCACCAGATACCCTTCCTGGGTGAGAACTACACCAATAGCATATTCAAAGGCATATGTCTAAATTTCAAATGGTTTTTATGGGTCTGGAAATGTGAGTACTAGTGCAAAGCAAAGGCATTTCTTCAATGTAATGAACACCTTCTGTTGGGACTCGGACTAGGAAAAATTTCTATTGCTTGGCATTTGGTAACCTAACTCAGAGGCAAAGTGATATGAGAGAATCCCAACATGAACTTCTGATAAAAATTGGCAAGGCCCAAAAATTTCCGAAGATCTATTAAAGTGGTCGAGGCTAGCCAATCCCAAATGACTTTGATCTTAGTTGGATCCACATGCACACTTTTTGTTGAAAAGTGTGCAACAAGAAATGCTTGTTGAGAATGCAACAAGATGATGGAGCTTAGTGGAAAGGAGTCGCCTTCACTAAGTCGTACCGCAGGCTATTTTTGGCGCAAGTCTATTTTTAGACATATGGATCATGTCTATGGATTGCAGGTTCCTGTTTATGGATGATTGATCAAGTTGGAAAAAATAGATGTACTTCTATTTTTAGATCACAGTGGAGTGACTGCTCAGTCTAAATATAGAACAGTCAAATATTATTAGCTCATAATAATATTTAGACTATAAACTTTGTCTTATTCTCTTGGAGCACTTCAGGATGAGCTACGGATGTGGTACATGCAGATCCCAGAAGGAAATACGTGGTTACCTATGGGATGACTAATATTTGCATGCAGGACTTCAGTTAGAACTCAAGTGAGTTGAGTTCAGTGGACTGGAGGTGCAGTTGATGGAGTTGTGTTCAGTTTAGCTTTGTTAAACTGGTTGTATTTAGTCTAACTGGCAAATAGACTAGAGATGAGTTGGGTGAATTAGTTATTAATTAATTCAAAAGTTATTAACTCATAATACAACTAATGAATACATCAGTTAACTCAGTTACATGTCAGTGCATGTTTAGTTCAGCAGGGACAGGTGTTAGAGAATCAGATTGCTATCAGTTGTGACTATAG
>APFE030860522.1:1684-12757 GCA_000404065.3 Pinus taeda | reverse complement strand
TTTAGATCACAGCGGAGTGACTGCTCAGACTAAATATAGAACAGTCAAATATTATTAGCTCATAATAATATTTAGACTATAAACTTAATCTTATTCTCTTGGAGCACTTCAGGATGAGCTACAGAGGTGGCACATGCAGATCCCAGAAGGAATACATGGTTCCTATGAGTCACTAAGATTTGCATGCAGGACTTCAGTTAGAACTCAGTGAGTTGAGTTTAGTGGACTGGAGGTGCAGTTGATGGAGTTGTGTTCAGTTCAGCTTTGTTAAACTGGTTGTATTTAGTCTAACTGGAAAATAGACTAGAGATGAGTTGGGTGAATTAGTTATTAATTAATTCACAAGTTATTAACTCATAATACAACTATGAATACATCAGTTAACTCAGTTACATGTCAGTGCATGTTCAGTTCAGCAGGGACAGGTGTTAGAGGATCATATTGCTATCAGTTGTGACTATAGCTGTGCATGATGATTTGCACAATCAAAGGGATTGAGTATTGCCAATGAGGATTGCGTGGTATATCCAAGGGAAATACGAATTTGGATCATTCATTATCATTATTCTCTTGCAGGATTGCACAGTTGAGGCAGGCAAGCAGAGGAAGAGATTTGGAGATCAGATCTGAGCTGTATTGTGTGTAACAGAGGTGGAGATACTTGTGAGAAGTATTATGCTGTGTAATGTTACATGACTCAATCATTAATATACAGATAGTTGGGGTTTTTAGCGAGATGCTTTCCCCGGGATACATACTGTGTTAATGTGTGAATGCTCTTGATGTTTTATTGTTATTGATGCTGCTATATTGATGATCAACGTAGAGGAGCTTATGTATTGTGTATTTTTTCCACAATAGTACATGATCAGGATAATCTCCATTGAATATGCGTTAAATTATTCAAAATTTCTACACCTTTCTCATCAATGATGTAACCAAAATATTAGACCTAACTCATTCCAAAGGTGCATTTCTCCAATTTGGCACATAGTTTGTGCTGGCGGAGGGTTTAAAGGATCTGTTGAATGTGTTGTAAGTGCTCTTCCCAACTCTTGTTGAAAATGAGGATGTTTTCCAGATATGCAACCATGAATGAGTTTGTGAAGGGTTGTAAGATGTCATCCATCAACCTCATAAAAGCTGTAGGGGCATTTATCAACCCAAAAGGCATGACCAACCACTCAACAAGACCCTCCTTGGATTTAAAGGTAATTTTCCATACATCTATGGGCCCTATTGGAACTTGGTGATAGATAGAATTCAAATCAATTTTGCTAAAGCACTTGGCCCCCTTGAGCTAGTCAAGAAGGTCATCAATCTATGGGATTGGATACCTGTTCCTGACGACGATTTTTTTTAGTGCTTGATAATCAATGTAGAGCCTCTAGGCCCCATTTTTCTTTTGTACAAGTACAATTGGGCTCCCACAAGCTGAGGAACTTGGTCGAAAGTTCCTTTTTTGTATTAAATCCTGGATATGTCACTTGATTTCTTCAATTTATAGAATGAAGAGGTGGTCTATTGGCCCATCAGGTAGAGGTGCTCTGGGAGTCAGATCAATCAAATGCTTGACTTGACAGTGCAAAGGTACCCCTCTTGGTGAGGAGAAAATGTCCCTATATTCTTCCACGACCTTATCCACCTACTTCTACAGCATCGAGGAACCATTCCAGAGGGCCATGGATGTGGCCACGATATTCCCCTTACTTTGAGAGTGAATCACAAAGAATTTTTTTTTCTTGGTTTGGGAGATGATCTTACTGCATTTCTTAGTAGAGATCAGAGAGATGGAAGTAGTCAGGGCTACCTTTGATATCTTGTATAGCTTATTTCCAAAAGTAATAATAATAATGTGAGGCCTAGACTCATACACAACATGATGCTTCCACAAGTATGGTTGGACTAATAATACATCACAAACTTCAAGAAACTTCAAGAGGAGTAACATCACACAATACCTCATTCGTGAAGGGCTTGATACTATATTGAAGGTGGTATTGATGGCTGACGTGGAGATCTCTTCCTTGGTGGAGCCACCCGATGGTGTATGGATGCAGGTGTGGTGTGTTCAATAGGCCTAAGAACTTATTGAACTCTATTGATATGAGGTTATTTTGGCTTTCATTGTTGATAATGAGCTATAGCAGAGAAATCCTCACACACATCTGTGAATGGAAGAGACTCTCCCCTTCCTTTGGATCTCTGGGTTCAATCTTCTAGAACTTGGTGGTGGTAATGGTGGTGGTAGGTTTTGCATCAATAATCTACTTACCTTTTGTTATTCCCCCTTTTGGGTTCTAACTCAGAGTCAGAACATGCATATGAATCTGAAGCCTTCAACCCGACCACCATTGATTGCTTGGCGCGACACTCACTTGTGTTGCGAGTGGGACTCTTTTGGAACTCACACAAATTTCCTGTGTCCTCCTTCATCTTCGTGGTGCTATTATTTTCTTGCATATTCGATGGGTTGTCTTGGGTCACCCCTCCTTGGCTTTGTCATTTTTCTAAGGTTTGGGGGTTCCCTTTCCTTGCTTTGGATTCATAGATCCAAATTCATGCTTCTTCTATTTAATTTTTTTCTCGATCTTGATGACATATTGGTATGTGATTCCAAGAGAGGAGAAGTCCAAGAAATCCATCTCATCCTAGATGTGTCTATGCAGACAATCATGGTACTTGAGTAACATATTCCACTCAAAATCCTTGATACCCAACTTCGTGTGAAGGGTATGAAAAATATTTGTGAACTTCGACACATCTTGGTCCCTTCCCTACAATAGTGTGGTCCACTCTATGTACTTATCTTCATAGCTCTTGAGAGGGTAATATTGTTCCTTAATGGCATCTCGTAAGGAATTCGAAGTGGGTGCGTCTAAAAATAGTGAGGGTTCCCTCTCATCCTTCTGCTCATAGTAGGTTTCCCACAAGTCCTTGACGTGGGGGGCTGCTTTAAGGAGTGAAAAAGTAATAGTTTCCTTATCAGAAAAGTAATGAACCAAAAAATATCCTTCCAGTAGATTTAACCATTTATATATGACATTTACGCCTATTTGGCCTTCAAATATAGGAATTTCAAAGTTAACTTGTACCTTCAAGGGGGTGGCAACTCCAAAGTGACTTTTGGATGAAGATGTGTTGCTTGTTGGTATCCGCCAAAGGATCTAGGCAAAGTTATCCATCATCTCATTCCTTTATCACTCGAGGGATTCCAGTGAGCATCAGTTTGATAGGATCTCCTGCTCCCTCATTTTTATTTTCTTTCACCAGGGGAGGCCATGAGTGTCGATGGGGATTGTCTTGCAAGGGATAAACCAGTTAAAGTCCCAACTCCTTATACCCCGACATCAATGGGGACATGCATAAAAAAATAGAGAAAGAGTATACCTCTCTGATACCAATGATCTGAATATATGCAGGAACAAACTAAAATGAAAAATTAAACAGAAACACAGAGCTACAATGAAAATTGATCTACAATTAATTAATAACAAATACTGAAAACTCTTTATATGCAAAATGGAAACAAACTAGCTCGAGCGATGGTAGATTATCTTTGAGAAGGACTACATGCCTTCTGAACTATGTTGCAATGAGGCTCAAAGGTTTTCATTATTATTGAGAAACAATGGAAAAAATTAAACATCCAAAAACCTAACCCTAAGAGATAAAGTGCCAAAATTTTGTGGGCCCTGTTGGTGTTAGCTGATACACCAACTTCCCAGTGATCCAAGTAGATGTTTGTGGCCACCCACCTATCTCACTTGGACGCCCACAACTGTCTCTTTCAGTTTTTCAGTTTCCTTAATTATAGCACAATTTACTATTTTTAGTAGTTTTTCGGGTCTTGAAATTCCGGAGCCGTTTTGAGGCCCTAAACGACGTTTTTTTTGGGAAAACTGGGAGCAACATGGGTCCATGGACTAATGTTTCTCATCCCAAAGGTTTATTCCTCATATAGATCTTTCTAATGAGGTATTATGCGCGTTAAATGAAGATCGTATACCAAACTTACGACCTTGAGAAATTGATGTACCAATTTACCCAAACGGGGCCCACAGTTTGGCATTTCATCTCCCAGGGTTAGGTTTTTGGATGTTTAGGGTTTTCCATTGTTTCTCAACAATAAATAGGCCTTCGAGCCTCATTGTAACACAGTTCAGAGGCATGTAGCCACCACATCTCTTCTCAAAGATAAGATACCATCGCCCTAGTTGGTTTCTTTTCATTTCTAATTGTAAGCATATTTCAATATTTTACATTAATGAAATGAAGTATTATTTTTACTGCATCTCTATATTTATGGTTATTTTTGTACTTTATTGCGTTCCTATTTAAATCCAGATCAATGGTATCATAGTGGTTTTCTCTTTCTCTGTTTTTCTTTGCATGTCCCCAATGAGGTCAGGATATATGGAGTTAAGGCTTGAACTGGTCGAACCTTTGCAAGACCATCCTTGCAAATCCCGACGACCTCCCATGGTGGATGAAAAGAGAGACGAGGGGCAGGAGATCCTATCAAAATATTGCTTGAAGAATCCCTCGAGCGACAAAGGAACGCGATGATGGAAAACTTTTCCTAGATCCTTTCGCGGCTACCCAGGGGGGATGCATCTACTTCCAACCGCTACTCTGGAAACGACACACCCTTTAAGGTACAAGTTAACTTTGAAATCCCCATATTCGAGGGTCAGATAGATGCAAATGGCATAGATAAATGGTTAAATATGATAGAAGGTTATTTTTCTGTTCATGATTTTTCCAGCAGGGAAATATCACTTTTTCACTTCTCAAAGCAGCCCCCCATGTCAAAGACTGGTGGGAAACCTACTGTGAGTAGAAGAATGAAAGTATGAGCTCACTATTTTCAGGCGCACACTTGGAATGCATTCCGGGATGCCATCAAGGAGTAGTACTACCCTGTCAAGAGCTATGAGGACAAATACATCAAGTGGACCACGCTGCAGCAGGGAAGGGACCAAGATGTTCCAGAGTTCACAAATATTTTTCATACTCTTCGCACAAAGTTGGGTATCAAGGATTCTGAGCTACAATTAGTACTCAAATACCGCGAATACCTACACAGGTACATCCAGGAAGAGATGGAGTTCCTGAACATCTCCTCACTCGACACGACATATCGATACATTGTCAAGATCGAGGAGAAGTTTAAACAAAAGAAGAGAGACTTTGGATCTGCGAATCCGAAGAAAAAGGGACAAAGCCAAGGTGGGGTGACATAAGACAACTCGTCGAAGCTGCAAGAAAAGAACAACACCACGAAGTCAAATAAGGACACAGGAAAGTGGTGTGAGTTTCATAAGATCTCCACTCATAACAAAAGTGAGTGTTGGACCAAGCAGTCGCTGGTGGCTAAGTTGAAGGCCTCAGAATCAGATGCATGTTCCAACCTTGAGTCAAAACCTGACAAAAGGGGATTGACAAAGGGAAGCAAATCATTGATGTAGAGCCTAGTGCCACTGTTTCCATCACTAAGGTCCAAAAGAATGAGCCCGAAGATCTAGAGGAGGGGGAGCGTATTTTCCACTCGCAGATGTGGGTGAAGGGTTCACCACTGGAATTCATTGTCGACAGTGGCAACCAAGAGAACCTCATTTCAGCAGAGGTCATGAAGTAGCTGAGACTCCCAACCATACCACACCCACAACCATACATCATTGAGTGGCTTCACCAAGGACGAGATCTCCGAGTTCACCAGTAGTGCCGCCTTCCCTACAACAGCAAGCCCTTCACAGATGAGGTATCGTGTGATGTTGCACTGCTTGATGTTTATGATGCATTATTAGGTCAACCATACTTGTGGAGGCAACATGCTGTGTATGAGTCAAGGCCTCGCATTGTTATTATTTCTTTGTGTCATACATTATACAGGATACTGGAGGTAGCCCCACCTATTGCCACTTCTTTGATCTTTGCTAAGAAAGGCAGTCAGATCATCTCCTAGACTAGGATATTTATTTTGTGTATGGTTCACTCTCAAAGTAAGGGGAAGATCATAGCCACATCCATGGCCCCTGGGAAGGGTTCCTCCATGCAACAGAAGCATGTGGATATGGTCATGAAAGAAGATAGTGACATCTTCTCCTCATCCACAGGGGTACCATTGCACTGCTAGGTCAAGCATTCGTTCGATTTGACTTCTGGAGCACCTCTACTCAACTGGTCGATCTATCACCACTCGATTTTGGAAAATTCCAAGTAGAAGCAGTGACATGATCAACATTAGGTACCACACAAGTTTCAAGTGGGCGACAAAATATGGTTGCATTTGCAGAAAGAACACCTTACCAGAGCCCATCAGAAGCTCAGACCACTCCGATATGGTCTATACACCATTACCAAGGCTATGGGAAACAATGATTTGGAGCACAACATTCCCCAATTCCTTCGCTTGCACTAAGTGTTCAATGTGGATCGTCCTCGACCATGCTTCCCAACATTACTGGGCACATCAAAGGTTGCAGAACAGCTCACCAGGGACCAGTTTCAGCAGAAGTTTCCTCATCTCATAAAGGAACTCAACACAATGGGGAAAATTGCTTCCTAAGGGGGGAAGAAATGATCCAGCTGGATGTTGGTGGCACCCACCTATCCCACTTGGACCCCCACAACTATCTCTTTCAGTTTTTCATTTTCCTTAATTGTAGCACAATTTACTATTTTTAGCAGTTTTTCAGGTCCTGAACTTCCAGAGCCGTTATGAGGCCCTAAACGATGGTTTTTTGGGAAAGCTGGGAGCAACATTAGTTTATGGATTGATGTTTCTCATCACAAAGTTGTATTCCTCAGATAGATCTTTCTAACGAGGTATTATGCATGTCAAATGGAGATCGTATGCCAAAGTTACGACCCCGGCAAGTTGATGTACTAATTTACCCAAACGGGGCCCATAGTATGGTGTTTCATATCCCAGGGTTAGGTTTTTGGATGTTTATGGTTTTCCATTGTTTCTCAACAATAAATAGGCCTCCGAGCCTCATTTTAACATAGTTTAGAGGCATGTAGCCGCCACATCTCTTCTCAGAGATAATCTACCATCGCCCTAGCTGGTTTATTTCCATTTCTAATTGTAAGCATATTTCAGTATTTTACATTAATGAAATGAAGTATTATTTCTGTTGCATCTCTTCATTTATGGTTATTTTTGTACTTTATTTCATTCCTGTTTAAATCTTGATCACACAAGCCTTTTCAGGTGTGCTTGGGGTCCCAACAATTGGCACAAATTGATGTAGTTATATTCAAGGAATAACACATGAAAATACATCCCATACTTTGAATGAGGTAAGAAAAACGACCAATTATGAGGAATGTATCTAAAAAATTCAATAATGAGCTCATGATATTTTGTAGAAAGTTGCCAACTGCAAGTACAATGTTAGGTCCCTATAATACTAGTGATTCCCCCATTAATATTATCATTGTATCCTTTATTGTTATTGTTGTGCCACTATTGTCCCCATATTGCTATTATTGTGCCCCATAGAATCCCTATATTGTTATTTTTGTGCCTTTATATTATTATTGTTAGGTCGGCTTGGTTATATTGTGACCCCTTAGACTCCTATATATATAAAGGAGGTTTTGTCAATTGAATCATCCAAGAATTGTTCATTTGTGTAACGTAAAGGAGGTTTCCCCCTCGAAGAGGCTGAATTCTAAGGTGGCGATCTATCTTTTCTATCTTTTTGTGAGCTGGTTTCATAACATTTAGTATCAGAGCTTTGGATTCTAGGGTTTCACTGCTCCAAACAAGTCATCGTGGAAGTTTCACTATAACTTTTTTTCTGCGATGTTTCAGAAGCTAAAAAAAAACCCATTTGAGACTAAATCACACTGAACCTTCGGTCCAAATTTTAGATAATGTCTCGCTATATTTTTGGAGATACGGTTTGAGGAAGTTAGGATTTTTGCAAGCTCCATAATTTCATCTAAAACCGGTCATCATGGAAGTTTCGCTATAACGCTTTCGCTTGAAATTTTTAGAAGCTACAAAAAAACGCATTTGAGAAGAAATCGGTTTGAACCTCGGCTGCAAATTTCAGATCCTGTATTGCTATACTTTTGGAGATATCATCTGAGGAAGTTAGGGTTTTTTCCTACCCTCGAATTACATTCCAAATAGGTAACCTTGGAAAAATCGTTGTAGATTTCACTCTTAGCATCAAATTGAATTTTAGTAAGAAGTTACAAAAAGAGGACAGACTGTAGTTTTTTTGGGTATCATTTTCAGAAACTGAGGTTGAAATAGTGACCTGCGGCACATCGTACAATTTCTCTCTACTGAAATATTCTATACTCAGGTCATCATGGGAGATTTGGCATAACTCTTCATTGGAGAATCCAATATTGATCAGCCTTTCGGGGATAGAAAGTTTACTCAAAGGCTTACCGCAAGAAGAATTTTTAGACCTCGGAGATCCAAAATTAAAGAGATACATCAGATTCAATATTGAGCTCCTACAAAGTGAAAAAAAAGTGTGTAGTTTTTTTTTAAATTTTTGCATAAGCATGGTTTGAAAAATTAGTTTGAAGGAATTCAAAGGGCATAGTGAAGCATTATTATCTATAATTGATGCCCCGAAGAAAGAAAATGGAAACATCTAGTAAGAAACTTGAAAGCTCTAGCATGAATCATGAAGAAGAGGAAGAAATGCAACATGATATATCAAAATTACGAGACCAAGTGCAACAAATTTCACTCACACAAAAAGTAATAGAAAATAAGATGGATGGTTTAAAGAAAGACGTAGAAGCTAAGATGGATGGTTTAAAGAAAGGTGTGGAAGCTAATATGGATGGTTTTAAGAAAGGAGTAGAAGCTAAGATGAATGACGTGGATGCTAAGATGGAGGGCGTGGAAGCTAAGATGGACGATTTAAAGAAAGACATGAAAGATTTGAAGACAGATTTGACAAATTTTCTATAAGAAATGCTTACTAATGGTGAAAGGGTAGTAAAGGAAACTCATGATGAAAAAAAAATAAATGTTAATCATTATTTCATAGACTCTAATGTTGGATCGAAGAACCACCATGTTCCAAAGATCAATATGAGGAAGTTTGATGGCAAGGATCCCAGAACATGGATACTATAAATGGAGCAATTTTTCGATCTCCATAATGTGCAAAACACACAAAAGGTACGCATTTCAATTTTATATTTGTAACCAAATCAGTTTGTATGGTATCGATGGCTTTGCTCTCATAAAAAAATTGTCATTTGGGCTATTTTTACCGATGAAATGATAGCACATTATGAGGATACAAAAAGCAACACTTTTTTTAGCCAATTGATAAATCTCAAACAAAAGGGTTAAATGATGGAGCACATTGAGGACTTCCAAAAATTGAATATAAGGGTAAAAGATATTCCAAAGGAGCATAGGATTGATGTGTTCATAGGGAATTTAAAATATAACATCCAACACGAGGTTCGCCTTTGGGAACCAGATTCATTGTAGAAGGCATTCAAGTTGGCAAGAAAAATGGAAAGAAAAATTATGGCAACAAGGAAGCCTACCACTCACAATCATAAAGATGGAAGTGTTGTTGCCCCTAGCCATCCACAACCTACAAGGTTGACAGCACAACAATTGGAAGAAAAAAGAGCAAAAGGGCTTTGTTATAGTTGTGATAGAAAATACACTAAAGGTCATAAGTGTGCTGAGAAGAAATTATTTTACATAGATTGTGAAGAGGAGGAAGAAAAGGAGCAAGAAATGTAAAAAGAAGAGGATATACAGCAGGAACAAACCCTAGAAAAAGAAGAAATGAATCTGACCATATCTTGTAATGCATTGGCTGGAATTACCACTCTTCAAACTATTAAGATAGAAGGACATATCAAGAAGAAAAAGATAATAGTGTTGATTGATTCGAGAAGTACCCAAAATTTTATTCCTTGTAAGATAACCAAATAATTGAATTTCTTCCTATATCTAGCACCAGAGTGTCAAGTGATGGTTGCAAGTGGAGGAACCATAAATTTCTCAGGAAAGTGACATAATATCAAGCTATCCATGGGAGAATATGTATTGAATTAGCCCAATGCTTTCCATTCCAATGGGTGGTGTTGATGTTGTACTAGGAGTCCAATGGCTACAATCCTTGGGTACAATAGCTTTTAATTTTCAAGAACTTTTCATGAAATTCTCTTCAAAAGGAAAGGAAGTTGAATTAAGAGGTATCACAAGGAAACCGGGAAAAGGTATCATCTCTAACGGAATGAAAGCTTTAAAGAAAGAACGATGAGCTATTGCAACATTATGTTCACTAGAGGTTCCCACATTGAAATCATCCATTCTCCAGATCCTCCAAAAAGTCTTGGACAATCATTCCAAGGTATTGAACTCCAAAGGCCTCCCACCTATTTGTGATCATGATCATGCTATTAATTTGATTCCAGGAAGTGTTCCTCCAAACATTAGGCCTTACAGATATCCCTATGTCCAAAAGAGTGAAATTGAATGTATGGTTGTAGAAATGCTAGAGGCTGGTATAATTCAACCTACTCAAAGTGTATTGGTTCACAAGAAGGATGGATCATGGCACATGTGTTTAGATTATAGGGAGCTCAACAAGCTCACTATTAGAGATAAATTTCCCATTCCTATCATTAATGAATTATTGTATGAATTGCATGGATCAATTTACTTCACCAAGTTGGATCTTCGTTCAGGATATCATTAAATGGGAATGAAGACTGAAGACATTCCAAAAACAACATTTAGAACTCATGACAGTCATTATGAATTTTTGGTCATGCCTTTTGGCCTTACTAATGCACCTTCTACATTTCAAGGTTTGATGAATTCCATTTTCAAACCCTTCCTTAGAAAATTTGTGTTAGTATTTTTTGATGATAATACTAATCTACAACAAGTCTTGGAAGGATCATGTCCAACATGTTGACATGGTGCTCAAACTATTGAAGGAGAAACAATTATATGCAAAAATGTCCAAATGTTTCCTTGTAGTACAAGAGGTGGAATATTTGGGTCATATTGTATCTCATGAATGTGTTAAGGTAGACCCTAGCAAAATTAAA
>APFE030860520.1:96641-119405 GCA_000404065.3 Pinus taeda | reverse complement strand
TTCTTGAACAGGCATGAACAGGAGGAATTGGCAGCCATGGGCATTCCCAATAGAACAGAAGCTGTCCTCCTTGCAAAGAAAGTGCTCACCCTCAGGAGTTATATACAGGCAGTGGAGAGAAAGTGTTTTGAAATAACAGCAGATGTGGAGGAATTCAGGATCAAAATGGCAGAACTACAAGCAAGAGGCCTGCCCAGTCTCTTAACTAGTGCAGGAAAACTAGTCTCCCAAGAGCAGTTTGCCAACAGAATGGTGGCATATATTGAAAATCAGATCACTGCATCAGGCAGTTCATCCGAACAAACAGGGCCTCCCTCAGGACGGAATTTATATGATAAATTGGGAGGCCTATTCTTCATTGAAAATGAAGTAAATCACCTTTTTGAGACTCCTCCCAATTTTTTCAAATATACAGAGGCTGATGAGACCTTGATTAAAATTAGGAGGCATCAGATGCCCAAGGAAGATTGGTGGCAATCAATGCTCAGAATTCTGCCACGTTAGCTTCAACTATTCAGCCACTACCAGCCCAGGTCAAATACAGGACAGCATGAGGATAAAGCGAGCATCTAAGGCAATTAAAGGCGGACCCAACAGATGGACCATGACAGCTGGCCAAAGGACAAAGTAATGCACAATACTTGGTGGTACACCCTCAGTCAACTCCAAAAGCCACCAAGTCAGCAGTCTCTGACCATTTCCTGACAGGGCTAAGAAGACACACAAACCACAGCTGCACGGATAAGCCACTCAGCAGTAAAGTCAAAACACTCAGCCGCTTCAACCAACTCCGTAAGCTCCAGATGCCAAGATTGTTCTGACAGGAGTTAATAGCTTTTATAACTCATTGAAGATTGCAATAACTGCTCATCTACCATCTCAGTACTATTGTAGGAAGATATTTTTCCGCTCAGATGACTCATACCTGAGATATTTTTGTAATAGACTTCTATATATTCCCCCTCGTATTTGTTAGCAGGGGTTGGACTCCGGATGAAAGAGATCTCTTGATTTCTCTTCTGTTACTCTTATGTGTAGATATTCAGACAACTAATACAAAGGATGATGGAATTTCTCCAAGCATTGTGTCTCTCTTGATGTCCTGATGGTGTATGACTAAGAATTTGCAGGATTCCTGTGTATTTCATGGCTCGATAAGTTTTACTTGTTACTCTCAGTTACATATATTTTTGCTATACTATCATGTATCTTTCATGTTCTCCATGTACTCAAAACTAAATGGCCAGGAAAAAGAATGGTTCCAGGATTTAATCTTTGATTACCCTGAACTCAATCCTAATCGTTTTACATGTTTTCTTCAGTTAAAATATCTAAAGAGAAGTTCTTCAGTGCTACCTTTGATACTGTATCTTCATAATGTTCTGTTATTTAGGAATTCAAGTGATTGCTCCTAAATAATAGGCCTCATTCATGTTACTCAGCTTAGTAAGGAAACCTTAATTGCTCTTTACTGGTTACTCTCCATCTTCACTCTCACAATTTACGAATTGTTTCATGGAATACATACAGGCCCTGTAATTACAACTGCACTCAAGTCAAGATCTCAAGGGAACAACAGTCAGAGACCCCATTGCCCAATGGATTAGTCACACCTGCAGACAGACTCTAAAAGCTATCAGAAGCATCCTCCGAACCAAACATAAAAACAACCAAAATTCACTTCATAACTAGCCTAAAAACTTCATTAAAACAGGGACAAACCTGACAGAGAGAGCCCTCTCTGATTACAGCTGGGCTAGAAGCTGTAATCCAAAGATTGGTTAGTGGTTACCCCGGCCGTATTCCCTTGGGAGTCAAAGGGAACAACCTGGGTGTTAACAGGCACTATACCAAGGGGCGGGGCCTATGCATTTACATATGGGCGACCCAATAGCTGGACCCAACGGTAGTATATATGAGAATTCATAAAGTTTGAAGTCTGCGCCAAAGCCGTTTTTAAAGCATTTTTCATGTATTTTTGTTGTATAACAGAATACAAAGGGAAATAGGGCCAGTGTGATAGCTATGGAACCTGGACCCGATGGGTTTCATGAAGCAAATCATATATATTTTCAAGTCTATGAAAGCCCAAATTTTAATGTATTTCATGTATTTTCGTTGTAAAACAAAAATACGAAGGAAGCATTGGCCAATAGTGATTGTGATGAGCCCCAGACCTGAAAGGGTTTGGGAAGTGGAATATATGATATTTGAAGTCTTCCATGACCTTTTTTTCATGATTTTTAGTGTTTTTTGCCTTATTACAAAATACAAAGGGAAGCTGGGAATAGGCCTTTTGCGACTTATGATGGAGACAAGGCCGGACCCAATAGATAATTAAACCATATTTTAGGAATTTTGATGTCTGGAATGAATAGTGATGGGCGAGATTTATTAATGTTGCAGTGTTTTCGCTATTTATAACCAAAACAATCACTGTTTGCAGTTTAAAGGGAAACACAAAGTCCCCAAGACCCATTTCACCATATAACAGCACCCAACAGATAGTTTGCCAAGAAACAGAGCCTAGAAAGGGAAAGAGAAGGGCAACAACATGCTGCAGCTTAAAACAGAAAGATCAGGGAGCTCAGACAGTGCAACAACCACACCAACAAACATTATGGAGCATCTCTGGCATATGAAAACTCCTAGACAGTGCAACAAGCCACCAAAAATATTTGAAAGTGGTTACTTTGCTGTCAGAAAAAGAAAACTCTGATTGCATGCTTGCCTAGAGGGCATCAAATCAGTTAATAATGAAGATCAGACAGATTAAGACTCCAAGCCTCTTAGACCTTAGGAGCATTGGAAACATGCTATAAATCGCTGAAAGTAAGATGAATAGAGGTTCAACTTCTTGAGATTATTCCTCCTCTATTACTTAAAGCTTCTCATCTTCCTTCTAAGCAATATAAGCTTCTTTTGCCATTATAAGTTCAATGTCCATTCTCTTTGGTGTTCTATGCTTGCACTTGAACAATTTGTTCATGTTTTCTTTGTGTCTAAGGCCATATAACTGTCATCTTATCTCTGCTTTGATAAGTTAGATTTGCAAGCTTATTTGTTGCTTGTAGCTAGCCATCCATATGTGGTCATATATGCATCTACTAGTGCAGTCAGTGTTCTCTTTTGCTTCCTGTAGCTAGCCATTCATTTATGTTTATGTATGCAATCTACTGGTATAGTTAGTATTCTCCATCTATCCATTGAATTTATAAATTATTTAGCATTAGTGGTCTAAAGCCTTGTATTGGTGAGAGTGTTCATGCATGTTTTGAGTGAGAATAGAGATGAAATCGTTATCTAAATTTATCCAAACCATCATTTATTCCAATACTTCAAAGAACAATATTGAATATTATATGTTTCCAGGCATCTCTGATCTAAAACCTAGGAGAGTTTCCTGGAGTGATAACATAATTGGCACTATTGCCAGGGATAGGAAACTGAAGCTCAGCTTCCTTGAGAAATGACATAGATCAAACTTTGATGATAGACAAACTCTGGGCACTTTTTTTATTGTAATCATCTATCTGGTGACTCTACTAGAGGCTGAACCTCTTGGTGAATCCACTTCATAGTTTTGGCTTAGTTTGTGAGGCATACTCGAGAAATCCTTAGAAGTCACAAGCTGACCCAATACTTGACCCTGAAAAAATCATAAGAGAGAGGTATTGCAGAAAGGAGCTTCAGGTTTAGGTAAATATAAACAATATCCTATATCTCTTCAAGAAAGGCTTGCAATAGAACAAATACATGTTGAGAGTATAGCATCTAATACTAGTAGTGAAGAAAAACTCTCAGAGATTCATAAAGCTCCTTATTCTTTAGGTTCTCCTTTTGTTGTATGCCCAAAGGAAACCTCACCTCCTATCCATCATACTCCTTTAGACTTATCTATCACTCCTCAGCCTTCTATCATTCAAACTGCCAGTACTCTTTTAGCCACCACAGCTATGGCAGGTCCACAAACACCAACCAAAATGGAAAGAATCATAGCTGCTAGGTATGGACCTCTAATACTTCCCATTCCTCTGAATGCCATGCCTACTAGATAATATCAGAAATATAGGCCTAAGTTCACTGGGACTAAAGGTGTTACTGCTGTAGAACATCTTGAGTCATTCTATAGCTATGCTGATAATATGGATATTAGTGAAGATGATCTGTGGATGAGAGTTTTTGTCCAAAGCCTAGATGGAGAAGCTAGAAAATTGTTCAGAGAACTAACCCCAACATCTATAGAAGATATTGAAGCTTTAGATGATGCATTCCTAAAGCATTAGGGGGGATAAGAAGGATCTCCTCTACTACCACACTGAGTTTGGGAACTTAAAGAGGGAAAATGGTGAGTTGTTGTCTGATTTTAATAAGAGGTTTAATCGTATGTATAGCGAGATACCAACTGAAGTAAAAACCACTACTACCTTTGCTAAACTCACCTATGCTAGTGCTTTTTATTTTGACTTCTACCCACTGTTGAGAGAGAGGTGCTGTGCTACTTTGGCTGACATGCAGGATGCAACCTTGGAAGTGGAATCAAACGTCATTGCTGCAGAGAAGCTCAAGGGAAATGTTGATAGAAGAAGATAGAGGGACAAGTATTCATCATCATATGATCCTAAGATAGATAAAATGAACAAAATGATCGATTCATTAGCCTCTGAAATCTCTAAATTGAAGGTTGAGTAGCGCTCAGGGAAAGGAAGGGTGCCTAACACCTTTGCTCCTAGAAATCCAAATCCAAATCCATATAGAAGAACAAATGAGTAGTTGCAGATTTTGCAAAGAAACAAAGATGCTAATGAAGACCAAAGGGTGAAGGCTCCTTTTCAAAATGTAGTCATAGAAGAAGAGAAGTTTGAAGAAGATTATGAGATCCATTGTCTAGAAGACAAAGGAAATGCTTCCTTTTTGACCTCAGTTGCCTATGAAAAGTCATTATGCAATGACCAAATCAGCCAAGAATGGGATGGTAAAGCTATTCTACAAACTTTAGATCAACAAAGATATAATTTGAGGTCAAATATAAATAATGCCAAGGAAACTCCTATTGAAAGAGCTATTGTCCCTGCAATACAACAAGCTAATAAGCAAAAACAATTGGCAGTTGATCCCATCATCCTCAAAGCTCCAGCTCATGAGGTAAGAGGCATTGACAAGTCTCCTTCTCCTTTAAGTTTTCAATTAAAAGTTTATAAGCTAAGGATACCTATGTCTCTGATTGAACTAGTGAAGAATGAGTCCTCTAGGCCCTTGATCCTAAAACCATCCAAGCCTCCACTAACTATGTAAATCTACAAGATGACAAGCTAGTTGTTATTCTCAGCCCAATGATTGAAAATTGTGAAGACAACTCCCCATCATTCTATGTCTCTCTAAATATTCATGAAAAATCCTTGAAAACTGCCTTTTGGACACTGGAGCCAACCATAATCTAATGCCCAAGGGTATCATGGATGAGTTGGGTCTTAGCATCACTAAGTCTTATCATGACCTGTTTTCGTTTGACTCTAGAAAAGTGAAATATCTAGGATTAATCAAGGACCTAGCCATCACTTTGTCTCACCTGCCTATGAAAAGCATGATCATGGATATTGTGGTAGCTGATGTACCGCCCAAGTTTGGCATGTTACTTTCTATAGGTTGGATCAAGAGATTAGGTGGATCATTACAAAATGATCTATCCTATGATACTGTCCCAATTTTCAGAGGTGAGAGCAAGAGATTATATAGAGAGATGAAGTTGGCTTATATCATCAGTGATGAGAAGAACCCTACTAATCATCCCATCTATGCTGTTGACACTGATTTTGGATCATGTATTCTTCATGTTGAAGAATCCCAGTTGGCCTCCACGCAGCTTAAAAAACTAGTTTTCCAAATCACTGAAGAAGAAGGCCCATAGATTTGGGACATGTTATTTGATGGAGCTTGCTCTAAAGAAGTTGCGGGGGTAGGTGTAGTCCTTGTGTACCCAGCACAGGAATATATTCATTTATATTTCAAATAAACCTTTCAAGTCACAAACAACATAACATAGTACGAAGCTTTGATTTTGGGCTTAAACATTGCTAAAGAAATGGGTATCAAAGGACTGAAAGTGTTTGGTGATGTAGACCTCATTATTTAGCAGGTCAATACAAATTTCCAAGCTAAGCATCCAAGTCTGAAAGCATAAAGAGATGAGGTATGGAGGGTCAAGGATTCTTTTAATGATTTCAAAATTTCCTATATTCCAAGAATGAAGAATCAACTTGTCGACTCCCTTGTTGTGTCTGCTAGCACGTTTATTCCTCCCTTGCCTCCTAAATTGACATATGAAGTTAAGGTAAAATACAGACCGTATCTGCCTGACAATGTCAAATATTGGAGATTTTTTGAATACGATGAGGAAATTAATAGGTTTTTGCAAATTGTTGAGGAATTTTCTGAAACACACATCGATCAGGAAAATGAAGCCATGGGAAAATGTGGCTAGCCCAAGTTAAAAAATGTGATTGACCAAGGAAGCATCATCCAGCTACCTAGTAACCATATACCAAAGGGATTAGTGCCTCTAGAGAAGGTGTTCGACCAAAATGATGTGCCATATAAGCCTTCCGAAACAACAAAAATGAGTTTTCTATTCGTAAACACAATATAGGGAGCCCAACCCATCGGAAATACATAAATTTGTGCACTCAATTGTCCTCTGCCTAGAATTCTGAGTATTGCACATCATGAAGCAATTCACTGATAATTTTGGCTGGGAATATAGTGATCTCAAAACCTATGATGTGAACATCATTCATCATAAGATCCCACTGGAAAAGAACACCACCCCTTTTAAGTAGAAATTAAGACCTATCAGCCCTCTCTTATTGCCTTTGATTGAGAAATAAATCAAGAAGTTGTTGGATGCCAAAATCATAGTTCCCCTAAGGTATTCAAAGTGGATAGCTAACATTGTGGTAGTAAGAAATAAAAATGGAGAAATCAAGCTTTGTGCCAACTTTAGAAATCTGAACAAGTGCTCTAAAAAAGATAACTATCCCTTGCCTAAGATGGAACACTTGCTGCAAAGAGTTTAAGGGGATAGAGTCATGTCTTTCTTAGATGGATTTTTAGGTTATGATCAAATTGTTGTACATCTTGAAGATCAGTAAATACTTCCTTCACTACTCCTTGGGGCACTTTCATGAACTCCAAGATGCCTTTCGGGCTGATGAATGCTGGGGCTACTTTTCAGACGGCCATGGACATAGCCTTCATGGGAGAGAAGGACAAGTTTGTGCTTATTTATCATGATGGCGTAACAATCTTCTCTAGCAACCACGAAGACCATTTATAGCATTTGAAGAAGGTCTTCCTAAGTGCAGATAGTTTGGAATTTCAGTGAACCCAAAGATGTCGCAATTTGCTCTAGAAGAAGGCAAACTTCTAGGACATATTGTTTCTGCTAAAGGTGTGAAGATTGATCCAGCAAGGGTTCAAGCCATTTAGACATTGTCCATCCCAAGGTCAAAAAGGGACATTCAATCCTTCCTGGGTAAGATTAACTTCGTAAGGAGGTTCATTCCAAACTTTGCAGAACTTGTAAATCACATCACTTCCATGCTAACGAAAGGATTAGAAATAAAATGGACAGATGCTTCAAGAAGCTCTTTTGAAGCCATCAAGTAAGCTATCATGGAAATTAGCCTAGATTACACTAAGGAGTTTTGTATCTTCTATTTTTCCTCTTATGATACACTTGTAACAGTTTTGCTGCAGAAAAATGATGAAGGCATAGAGCACCCCATGGCCTTTTTCAGCAAAACTTTAAGGGATGTTGAACTAAGGTATGACCTTATTGAAAAACAAGCTTATGCTCTCATAAAATATTTAAAAGAATTATGAATTTATATTCTGCATTCCAAAGTAGTTGCATATGTACCTTCAGCTTCAGTAAAAGATGTCTTAACTCAGCTAGATATTGATGTAAAGAGAGCTAAATGGATTGCAAAATTCATAGAGTTTAAAATAGAGGTGAAGCCCACTAAGCTTGTTAAAGGCCAGGGCTTGGCTAAACTTAGGGCTAAATAAAATTGCATCTTGTTAGACATAAATTCCATGGGTCTAAATTGGTGAGTAGATAGAGGGAGTAGCAGAAGAGAAAAAGCAGAATCAATCTTTGGCTAAAAATCTAGCCACATGTGAATGGTATTATAACATAGTTCATTTTTTGCAAAAGCTATAAGTCCCTCCAGGGCTTAGCTCAAGTCAAGCTCGTGCCATTAAGCTCAGATCAGCCAAATTCTACATTAATAAAAATATGCTTTATTGGAAATACCCATCAGGAATCCTCTTGAGGTGTCTAGATAAGGAACAATCTATGGAAGTCATACACCAGTTCCATTCTAGAATTTGTGGAGGGCATCATTATTGGAAAAACACAGCTCATAAAATCTTGAGGGCTATATATTATTTGCCTACTTTGTTCTCTGATGTGTTTTCTTTTGTAAAATCTTGTGACAAGTGTCAGAGATTTGCAGGAAGACAACAAATAAAATCTTTGCCCTTGAAGCCAATACATGTCATTGGCCCCTTCCCACAGTGGGGCTTGGACTTTATAGGTGAGATCAACCCACATTCTAGTGGCCAACACAAATGGATCTTAGTAGCCACTGATTATTTCACCAAGTGGATTGAGGCTATACCCACTAAGAATGCCAATCATCAAGTCATCATAAAGTTCTTGAATGAGAATATTTTCACTAGATTTGGTTGCCCAACCAAACTAGTCACTGATAATGTAATAGCTTTCAAGGCAAAAGAATTGGTGGACATGACTGAATCCATGGGCACTCAAGTGGTGCATCCTACCTCATATTATCCTCAAGGCAATGGCCTGGAATAATCATCTAACAAGAGTCTGGTAAGGGTAATCACAAAATTGTTAGCGGACAACAAAAAGAGTTGGGATTCCAAGTTGAAATTTGCACTATGGGCTGGCAGAGTTACCATCAAAAAGTTCATAGGGAATTCTCCATTCAAACTAGTTTATGGCGCTGATGCTGTTTTCCCCATCAAGTTGATTCTCCCTGTGGCTAAGTTCTTGCAAGAAGAACAATATGAAGAGAATGACATGGTAAGAAGAATAAATAACCTAGTTGAACTACTGTATATTAGAGAGCAGTTGGTTGAGAAGTCACAAACTCGTCAAGAGAAAATCAAAGAAAACTTTGACAAGAAGGCAAAAGTGGACAATTTCCAAGTTCGTGATTGGGTGATTAAATGGGATGCATTTAAGGAAAAGAAAGGTAATCTTGGCAAGTTTGACTCCTTATGGATAGGTATGTTTGTCATCGCTCAAGTTCAACAGAACCATACATTCATTCTGCATAGTCTAGAAGGAGGAGATACTTTTGGTAGCCCAATAAATGGGCAGTTCTTGAAACTTTATTTCATTTAAGGATTTAAAGCCTTGTCATTGTAAATATGTTTTCCCATTTTTTATTTCATTACAAAATAGAATCCATGCCCAATGGAACACTAGAAGGAAGATTTGACTTTGTTTTTTCAAGAAAGGCATTGATCTGTGATCCTTGAAACCTGACAGGGAGGATTTCATCCCCAGAAGGAGCTAGTGTTAGCCTTGCCGACAAAAGGCCACAAATGGATCCATATAGGCTCTTAAAAGTCTCCAAATTTGCTTAAAAACATGCTAATGGATCCATTAATTCTCTTGAAATCTTCAATATTTTCTCAAAGATCACCCAATGATCAAAATTAGTGCAAGAGGAGAGCCCTTGGAAGGGTAGAAATGCACTATCGAGAGGCTAAAATGCTTAAAAAACTAGGAAAAACCCACAAACACAGGCTTAAACAGAGGAATGAATAGCCACCATTATATCTGGCTGATCAACGGCCCAGATCTAGGTGGCTAATTGCAATCGGCTAAGCATAAGGGACAATTTAACATTGGGCGCACGACACCACCGATCAACGATTGTCGATGATAAAATTGGCGGGGAGCATATGTTGTGTTATATAAAGGCTCGGGTAGTGAGCAATTAGTGATTGCGATTTATTGCATCGATGATATCACATCAGTGCTATACCAAGGGGTTGGGCCTATGCACATACATATGGGCAACCCAATAGCTCGACCCAATGACAGTACGTATGAGAATTCATAAAGTTTGAAGTCTACACCAAAGCTACTTTTAAAGCATTTTTCATGTATTTTCATTGTATAATGAAATACAAAGGGAAATAAGGGCACTGCGATAGCGATGGAGCCTAGACCCAATGGGTTTCATGAAGCAAAACATATATATTTTCAAGTCCACGAAAGCCCAAATTTTAATGTATTTCATGTATTTTCATTTTATAATGAAAATACAAAGCAAGCATTGGCCAACAGTGATTGGGTTGAGTCTCAGACCCGAAAGGGTCTGAGAAGTGGAATATATGATATCTGAAGTCCGCCATGACCATTTTTTCATGATTTTTAGTGTTTTTTTCCTTATTGTAAAATACAAAGGGAGCTGGGAATAGGCCTTTTGCAACTTGCGATGGCGACAAGGCTGAACCCAATAGATAATTAAACCATATTTTAGGACTTTTGAAGTTCGTAATGAACAGTGCTGGGCAGGATTTATTAATGTTGCAGCGTTTTCACTGTTTATAACCAAAACAATCAAAGTTTGTAGTTTAAAGGGAAATACAAAGGCCCCAAGACCCATTTCACCATATAACAACACCCAAGAGATAGTTTGCTGGGAAACAGAGCCCGGAAAGGGAAAGAGAAGGGCCACAACACGCTACAGCCTAAAACAGAAAGATCAGGGAGCTCAGATAGCGCAATAGCCACACGAACAAACATTATGGAGCATCTATGGCACAAGAAAACTCCCAGATAGTGCAACAAGCCACCAAAAATATCTAAAATCAGTTACTCTGTTGTCAGAAGCAAAAAACTCCGATCACATGCTTGCCTAGAGGGCATCAAATCAGTTAATAATGCAGATCAGACAGATTAAGACTCTGAGACTCTTAGAGCTCAGGAGCATTGTAAACAGACTATAAATAGTTGAAAGTAAGATGTAATAGAGGTTCAACTTCTTGAGATTATTCCTCCTCTGTTCCTTCAAGCTTCCCATCTTCCTTCTAAGAAATATAAGCTTCTTTTGCCATTATATCTTCAATGTCCATTCTCTTTGCTGTTCTATGCTTGCAATTGAACAATTTGTTCATGTTTTCTTTATGTCTAAGGCTAGATAACTATAATCTTATCTCTACTTTGATCAATTAGATTTGCAAGTGTATTTGCTACCAGTAGCTAGCCATCCATATGTGGTCATATATGCATATGCCGGTACAGTCAGTATTCTCTTTTGCTGCCTGTAGCTAGCCATTCATTTATGTATATGTATGCAACCTGTTGGTATAGTCAGTATTCTCCATTTATCCATTGAATTGATAAATTATTGAGCATTAGTGGTCTAAAGCCTTGTATTGGTGAGAGTGTTCATGCATGTTTTGAGTGAGAATAGAGCTGAAATGGTTATCTAACTTGATCCAAACCATCATTTATTCCAATAGTTCAGAGAACAATATTGAATATTATATGTTACTAGGCATCTTTGATCTACAACCTAGAAGAGTTTCTTGGAGCGATAATAGGCACCACTCCATTTGAATGTTGGATGAGTAAGAAACCGAAAGTGTCGCACTTTTGCATTTTTGGTTCACGAGCATGGGCTCACATTCTGACAGATAAGCAAAAGGATTTGTAGCCTAAAAGAGTTGAATGTATCTTTGTTGGATATCCTGATATTTTCAAAGGATGTATATTGTTTGACTCTCACACTAAAAATTTCCTTGTAGCTTGAAGTGTGAAGTTTGAAGAGGAATCATTGCATGATGTTTCAGTAGACCCTACTGAGGAACCGCTTGTTGCCACTGATGAGGAGGAGTTCGAATCTTCTTCAATAACTTTAGAGTAATCATCAGAGAAGCATCTTGGGCCTGATTTAGAGGATGAGGAGCAGGTCATTGTTGCTCCAACTCTACTACCAACTTGGGCAGAGAAGACTTTGCAAGATGTGGGTGAACTAGTCAGTGATCCTGCAGATGCGAGAAGGATTAGATCACAGTTTTTTGGGGTTCCTCAAGCCCTGGCTGCGACTGAACCATTTCTTCCCATACATTGCTATATGACACTTGGTTCAAATCCATAGTCACACTCTGAGGCTACTGGAAACCCCCTTTGGGAGGCTGCCATGGATGAAGAGTACTCTGCTCTCATGGAAAAAAACACATGGGACTTGCTTCCACTTCCAAAAGGAAGAAATATTGTATGACGTCGATGGATCTATTGAACAAATATTGCTGCAGATGGTGATATCAGTAAGTACAAACCTTGACTTGTTTCAAAAGGATACTCACATGTACATGGCATAGACTACACAGAGACATTTGCACCTATTGCAAAACAGACTCCATTCTACTAGTTTTAGCCATTGCCGCTTCTCGCAGATGGGAAGTTCATCAAATGGATGTGAAGAGTGCATTTCTTCATGGAGATATCAAGGTGGAGATATATATGGATCAGCCATAGGGATACATTCATAAATCTTCCCTTGTTTGTAGATTAAAGAAATCTTTGTATGGCCTAAAAGAGGCTGCCAGAGCTTGGTATGTAAATATGGATTCTTTCCTGCTTTCCATTGGATTCATTTGATGTAAATCTGATCTGAATGTTTATTTGTTGCAACATGATAATTCACGTTTTCTAATAGTACTTTATGTAGATGATTTACTGATGACAGGGAACCTTACCTCAACTATTGATTCAATAAAATCAACATTGCATGATTGATTTTCAATGACAGATTTGGGGTTGTTGCACTACTTTCTTGGTCTTGAAATTTCTCAGTTTACTTCAGGGATCAATATGGCACAATCTAAGTATGCATCAGATCTACTTGTCTACTTTCAGATGACATAATGCAAGCGAACAACATCTCCCTTCCTTTTGGGGATCAAATTTGAGGATGCGGGTACTACACCTTTGGTGGTTAGTACACTGTATCGACAGTTGGTTAGGAGTTTGTTGTATCTTACTCACAGCTGACCTGACATATATTTTGCAATATGATTTTATTCCAGATATTAGCGGGAGCCCCATGAGCTTCACTGGAAATCTGCAAAGAGAATCCTTAGATATGTGAAAGGTACTTCCAGTTTTGGTATCTTTTATGTTGCATATTGCCTACTTTCACTGATTGGGTACACAGATTTTGATTGGGTTGGCAATGGTATAGACTACAAGTCCACCTCTGGTTATGTTATCAGCTTTAGTTCAGGGCCTTTTTTCTGGTCTAGCAAGAAGCAATCCATGATTGCTTTATCTACAATCGAGGAAGAGTATATAGGTGCAGTGAATGCAGCTACACAAGCTATTTGGTTGCAGGGGCTTCTCTTGGAGTTTGGTATTCAGTATCCACTTCTAACTGCCATATTTTGTGAAAATCAGGGTTCCATTCAGATATCGATTGATCCAGTTCAGAGGCAAAGGACCAAGCACATTGAGATTCACATGAATTACATCTGCGAGCTGATCTGTGACTGAGCCATATCACTACAGTACTGCCCCACTGAGCAGCAGGTTGCAAACATCTTCACCAAGTCTTTCACTGAAAAGAAATTTTCAGAACTGAGCGTTATGCTTGGGGTGGTGGAGACAGCTAAGTAGGCCCTTTTGGCCACTTGGCCCTTTTTTCCTCTTTTGGGGGAGGGGTTTTTCCCATGAGGTTTTCCCTCTTTCTTCATTTTACGAGGATCTTTTATTTATTGTACTTGAGTTCCTAACATGGCATCTTGGTTGGGACTCAGTTTAGATAAGTGAGTTAGGATGAAGGTGGGTGTTGGAATATAATCCTAACATCTACATTTATTTTTTAGCCTAAATATCCTTGACTTAGCCACAAGCACTAAAAATAATGTTCACACTTGGTTTTTGGTAAACTAGAGCGGTGGACCAACTTTCCCTTGTTTTTTTCCTTTAAAGGCTTAATATTATGGAAATATTGGTCCAACCACTTTCCTAAACCATTTAGACATCTAAGTGCATGTTCACACTTAACCACACCTCATCCACTTGAGTTATTTGAGGATTGGCACCCCACATGAAGATTCCCCCTTGAATCAAGGGATTTGGTCCACTGGACCATTTTAGCATGTTTTAAAGTTACCTTCCTTTGGAAATTTTCCCCTCATCATGATTTCCTCATGATTGATAGTTGGCATATGTTGTCTTGAGTCATTTTTTCTATTTTATGCCACCCTTTAGCTTTTCTTAGCCTTTTCTAGTTTTTTACTAGTTTTTTCCTGGTTTTCTAGATTCGACAATTTCTATATAACCACCTCCGTTTGGGATTAGAAGTTTGGTTGCTCATGTATTAATATTTTTGCTCATGTATTAATATTTTTCATTAATTTAATACATTGATTTTATGGAGCAAATTCTTTCTCTCCTCTCTTGAATATCAACAAATTACTTGTGTTTAATTTAACTAGAATTCTAGATCTATCAGAGTTTTTGTAGGAATTCTACACCAATGAATTAGTATCTTAAAATGGAGTTGCACCATGATACCATTGATTGGAATGTTATGAAGGAGAGTTTTATATTGACCTTTAGCTTTGAGGATGGTTTTCAGTGTATAGATGATGTCCTTCAAGAAATTAGAGCATCAATTTTTCGGACACCTAATGAGCCAATGACTTGGGTACAACCTGACTGAAACGCGTAGTTGAAACACACACCGGAATGTTATAATATGACCACTGAGGAAGGTGAGGAAGATCCATGAATCATTAATATTCCTGGTTCAGAAGGAAAACATGAAGTGATAGGTCCAAATGTTGAAATACTTGATATAGCGCAGCCTGTTAAGACAAAGTAGGTCAACATAATCTCAAAGGCGGAGCCCAATTTATCACACATAGGAGATTACTGGGATGAAGATATAGTAGGAAAGGTTGCTGACTTACGACAAGAGCACCAGGAGCTATTCCCAACAAATTTCACAGAGTTAAAAGGCATCATGGGAGACCTAGGCATCATGAAAATCACTTTGAAACCAAATGCGAAGTCAGTAAAATAACGACTGTATAGGCTCAACCCAAAATACAAGGAGAAGGTGAAGGAGGAACTTGAGAATATGGTCACAGCTAGCATAATTGAACCCGTGGAAGAATATAATTAAGTGAGTCCAATGGTAGTACAGGAGAAAAATACCAAGAGAGAAATAAGGATCCGTGTCAATTTAAGGAAGTTGAATGACGCATACGTACATGACCCATTCCTAACAACATTCATGGATGAATTTTTCGAAAATGTAAGAGGATAGGAGGCCTACTCTATAGATGGGTTTTCCGGGTACCACCATATTAAGCTAGTGCCAAAAGATAGGAGTAAGACCACTGTTGCTAATAAATGGGGATCCTTTTAATATACATTCATGCTGTTTGGGTTGAAGAATGCACCAGAGATATTTTCCATGGTTGTCATCGCAACATTTAAAGAATTTATTCACAAGTTTCTAGAGGTTTACTTTGACGATTGGATAATATTTGGACTGTTAAAGAAGTATGTCTTGATTAGATAGTCTTTGGACTATTAAAGAAGCATGTCTCGATCTTGCGCTTGACATTGGACATCTGCAAGAAGTATCAAATATCATTAAACCTGATGAAGTGAATTCTTTGTGTACCTAATGGAATTTTACTAGGACATGTTGTCTGTTAGAAAGGACTGATGGTGGATCTTGCAAAAATCGATGTTATTATTATTTTGGATCCACCAAATAATGTGAAGCAACTGCACGCAACTCTTAGACACACTAGATATTATAAAAAATTCATTATTCCGTATGCGCAGATCACTGTTCCAATGGAGAATTACTAAAGAAAGATGCCACCTTCTATTGGGATGATGAGTGTTAGAAGAGACTTGACTTGGTAAAGGAGAAAATGGTCAATGTGCATATCTTGGTGTTTCCAGATTGGAAGAACAAGTTCCACATTCATGTGGATGCATCATGTATATCTTTGGGAGCTGTCTTAGTGCAACTAGGAGAGAGGGACCTTGATTACCCAATTGCATTTGCAAGTCAAAAATTGTCTAAGATGGAGAGGAATTATTCCATGATGGAGCGAGAAGGCTTAACTATGGTGTAAGCACTACACAAGTTCAAGCATTACTTGTTGGGTGCACACTTTAAGCTGTTCACGGACCATTATGCGCTAAAATACTTGGTGAACAAGCCTATGTTCGAGGGTGGTGGGGGGTGGAGATTTGCAGATGGAAATTTATGTTCCAAGAATATGATTTTGAAGTAATAGTCAGTCCAAGATGACTAAATGTTGGGCCAGATCATCTGTCTAGAATTGATATCGGTGAAGAACTAACCAACATTGAAGAAGGATTGCCTAATGTGCAACTCTTCACACTAAGGGTTGATGACTAACATTTTGTAGATATTATTTACTTTTTGAGTACCGAAGTATCCCCCATGGAGTATACAATGAAATATAAGAAAGAACTAGTAGTAAGAGCAAAGAATTTTTCTCTGATTGCTGGGCATATATATAAAATGGGCCCTAATGAAATATTGAGAAGATATGTCCCTGAGCATGAAAGACACAATATTTTGGTAGAATCACATGGAGATGTCATGGGAGGGTGCTACGCAAGAAAAGAAACCACGCAAAATTTTTTGAGGGTAGGACTATGGTGGTCCATGGTTCTCATAGATACTAAGGACCATTATAGTGCTTTCGATGTTCGCTAGAGGACTAGAAGACCATCATAGGGAGATGAATTTATGTTGAATCCACAATTACTTTACAGGATTTTGATAAGTGGGTGATTGATTTTGTGGGGTCGATAAATACACCAGGCAAGAAGACCAGTGTGTGCCTAAAGACTGGTGTGTGATATGACCATCGTAGAGAGATTAATTTCCACTGAATCCACAAGTTACTTTGTAGGATTTTGATAAGTGGGAGATTGATTTTGTGGGGTCGATAAATCTGCCAAGAGAGAAGACCAGTGCACAATATATTATTACTGTGATGGATTATCTAACTAAGTGGGTTGAGGTACAACCAGTAAACGATTGCAGCATAAACATTGCTGCACACTTCATCTTTGAGTATATATTATCGAGGTTTGGGTGCCCAAAGATCTTGATGAGAAATAGAGGAATGCACTTCCTCAACAATATTATTGAAGCATTAACATAAAAGTTTTAGGTACATAGCCAAAAGAGCACACCTTAGCATCCTTAGGCGAATGGCACAGTTGAGGTTTTTAATAAAATTTTGGAGAATTCTCTAACGAAGGTGTGCAATGTAAACATGAACGATTGCACGGATTGAAAGGATGGACTAGATAGATGGGATGCATGGGCCATTAGCCAAGAGGATCTTTTTAATGTTCATTAGTTGTTATTGAGAAAATAGGTGAGCAGATCTAGAGATAAAAAAGGATCACTACTCTAGATGCTAAGCTTGTAGAGTTCCAAGTTGGACTTTTCACCTTGCCCCATATTAGGAGACCCCCACCATCAGTGTGCTTGTTACATTTTCATATATTGGAGTGCTAGTATTCTATATGTCTTTATGGCATGACTCGATAGCCGAAATTACACCAGATGCTCAAATTTTTATGGGCATATAGGACTACTTGCAAGAAGTTGACTGGGCATACTCTGTTTAGACTGGTGTATCGACAAGAAGTTGTAATGCCGATGGAATATATAGTACCAAGTCTTAGAATCACAACAATCATGAATATGGTAGATAACGATATTATGGAAGAAATAATGGAACTACTAGTCGCGCTAGAAGGATATTGCTTCCTTGTGAGATATCACCAATAAGTATAGAAAGCTTGGGAAAAGGCATGGCATGATCGAGGTATGAAGAAATGGAATTTTAAAAATGGAGACTTGATGTTCCTATATGATAGTAAGATCATGCAGTTCCTTTGTAAGTTAAACATCCATTGGCTAGGTTCATACGTTCTCACGGATATCAAACATGTGTTTGGTTGTGTTATATTCTTTCCACGACTAGCTTCCCTTGTAAACTGGGGGTTAGAGGGGGGGCAAAGTCCCCCTTCGTTGTGACGATTGCACAATGGGGGAGTCAAAGGGCGTTTGAGGGGGGCATTTGGCCCCCCTCTACGGGGTTTGGGGTAGTGCCCCGAGGAATATTTTTTTTTGGACCCTATATTAGGTGGGCGGACCTACCTATGGTTTTGTGCATGGTTTTCGAACATGGTTTTGGGCATGATGGTTTTTGGTCCATCATATTGGGTGCTTTGGCATGTCTATATATATATATATATATATATTTGTGTGTGTGTGTGTGTGTGTGTGTGTGTATTCTAAAATTGAAAGGAACATAATGAAAAATCAAGCAAGTAGTTCCAGTTTTGAGATCCGTGGGAAAATCTTTGTGTATATGTGTTTTATGTGTTATGCTCTCGCATTGTTTATTTTCTATTCTTAGAATTCGTATGTAGGTAATTTGAGTACAAAGATAAAACCTACATTTGGTATCAGAGTTGTTTTGGCTTTAAGGGGACGCCTTTGTTGCTGAAGGGTTTCACTTGGGCCTGTACTAGACCCTATTTAGTGGGAGATCTGCGCGATCGATTCTAGCAGTGAAAGAAGATGGTGAGTAGTGGAAAGATAAAGATCCATAAATTTAATGTTTAGAGTTTTGAGTTGTGGAAACTCAAGATGGAGGATCTCTTGGTGCATAAAGACCAGTGGATCGTGATAGATCCGGGTACTAAACCAATGGGAGTGTTCGGTGAAGAATGGAAGAAGTTGGATCGGAAGGCAAAGAGCACAATACGATTGTGTGTCTTAGATTTAGTATTGCTAAATGTATTAGGGGAAGCTACGGTGAAGGCTTTGTGGAACAAGTTAGGGACTTTGTACCAATATAAGTCTCTGGTGAATAAACTGTTCCTATGAAAAAAAATGTATAACATGAGGATGAAAGATGGAGACTTGGTGACAGAGCATCTAAACGAATTTAATACTATGGTAAGTCAGTTATTATATGTTGATATTAAATTTTCAGATGAAGATAAGTGCATTTGTTTGTTTTGTTCTCTACCAGATTCATGGGATAGTCTAGTTATTGCAATAGGGAGCAATGCAACTTCCTTGCAGTTTTATGAAATAGTCTCATCCTTGTTGATGGAGGAGATGAGATAGAAAAATATGGAGAGCCAGAATGGTGATTCCTTGTCTGTATGAGGAAGTTCCCATAACATAAAAAAAATAAGTCATTGAATGGGAGATCTAAATCTCTGGGAAAACATGTAAAGGTTTGCTAGAAATGCGGAAAGGAAGGGAACTACAAAAGGGACTGTAAATCTAAAGCTCTTGACAAAGGAAAGGGATCTGATGATTCTTCTTCTACAGAGGTGAAAACCACCTCAAATGAAGGTGGGGATGTGTACTTGGCTTCTTCAAGTACACATGTAGATAATGAGGCATGTTTGATTGACTCATGTGCATCCTTTCACTTCACTCCCCATAGGGAGTGGTTCTGCGAGTATGAGAAGTATGATGGTGGTGATGTCTTCTTAGGGGATGAAAGGAAGGCTAAATCGTTGGTTGTAGAAAAGAAAAGTTGAGGTTGCAAGGTGGAAGGATTAGAACACTTCCGAGTGTTCTTCATATTCCTGCATTAGCCATAAATATGATTTATTTAAGTAGGCTGGATGATGTAAGTGTAAAAATAGTGTTCAAGAAAGATACCTACAAGATGGTTCAGGGAACACTGGTATTGATGCGGGGAGTTCAGATTGGAACTCTGTACAAGTTGCAAGGTAGCATTGTTGTTGATGGGTGCAATAGTTCTATGGTTCCTAAAAGTGGAGCAGAAAATCTAGTGGTCTCTGTAGAAAAGACCATGCTATGGTATCAAAGGCTTGGACATATTGGAGAGAAGGGCCTTAGAATACGTCATGGTAAAGGTATGGTATAAGGTATGACTAATAGCTCTCTGGATTTTTATTTTTGTAAAAATTGTGTATATGGGAAGCATAATGGAGTGAGTTTCCCCTCTAATGGTAAGAAAGAGAAAAAAATATTAGAGCTTGTGCATAGTGTTGTGTTTAGACATGTGAAGGTTCCATCACTAGGTAAGTTTGTGTACTAAGTTTCATTTATAGATGACTTATCAAGGAATACATGGATATATTTCCTTAAGAATAAATCTGAAGTCTTTGACAGGTCTAAAGAATGTAAGGCTCTGGTGGAAAACTAGACAGAGAAGAATGTAAAGGTGTTGAGGACATATAACGGTGGAGAGTTTTGCAAGAAGTAATTTGAAGAATTTTGTAAGAAGTGTGGTATAGCATGGAAGAATACTACTCCATACACACTTGAGAAAAATGGAGTTACTGAAAGAATGAACAAGACCTTGATGGAAAGGGAAAGAAGCATGCTCAGTGGTGCCTGGCTAAGACAAGAATTCTGGGCAGAGGCGGTGGAGACTGCATGTTACCTGGTCAATAGATCATCTTCATCAGTGTTGGAGGATAAGACTCCATAAGAGGTATGGACTAGTAAGAAACCCTCTCTTTCACATATGAGGGTATTTGGATGGGATGCATATGTACATGTTCCAAAGGAGAAGATAACAAAGTTGGATAGTAAATATGAAAAGTGCATCTTTATTAGGTATAAGGATGGTTTAAAGGGTTATAAACTTTGGAACCCAGTAACAAGGAAGGTTGTGTATAGCCGAGATGTGGTGCTCAGAGAGGTGAAATATGTTATTAAACATGAAGTCCAACCAAAGGAATCTGACAATATAGAGTTTGAGCTAAAGGAGCAAGAATAAAACTCTACAACATAAGAGGAATCGGAAGATGAACATCTTCGGTTGTGAGAAGATCAGTTCGAGAAAGAAGGCAGCTAGAAAGGTATAGCCCATCTGCTTTCTATTCAAAATTTTCTTTATCAATTATTGATGATGATCCCAGAACTGTGAAGGAAGAAGTAGATTCAGAGGATGGAAAACTCTAGAAAGAGGCCATGGTTGATGAAATGGCATCTTTGCACAAAAATGAGGCTTGGGATCTGGTGGAGTTGTTGGCTGGAAGGAAACCCATTGGAAGAAAATGGGTGTTCAAGAAGAAGACAAATGCAGAAGGAAAGGTGGAGAAATACAAAGCTTGGTTGGTAGAAAAGGGTTATTCCCAGGTGCCGGGAATCGATTTTGGTGATATTTTTTCTCCTATTGCCAATGTATCTTCTGTTATATTACTTTTATCTGTTGCTGCTACTTTTGATTTTGAGGTAGAACAGATGGATGTGAAGACAACATTTCTTCACGTAGATCTGGAAGAGGAGATATACATGAAGAAACTTGAAGGCTTTGTGGTGAAGGCTAAGAAAGAACTAGTATGCAAGTTAAAGAAATCTCTGTATGGGTTAAAAGAATCACCAAGGATGTGGTATCAAAAATTTGATACATTTATACGGGGACTTGGCTTCACCAAAAGCAAAGTAGATCACTATGAGTATTTTAAGTTAATTGGTGACTGCGTTATTTATCTGGTCTTATATGTGGATGATATGTTGTTGGTTGGAAATGATAAAGAAATTATCTAGGATTTAAAGACCCAATTGTCCTCCAAATTCGACATGAAAGATTTTGGTGCTACAAACTATATTTTGGGCATGGAAATTAAAAGAGATCGGGCAAAGAGGAAGATTTGGTTAAACCAAAGCAAGTATGTTGAGATAATATTGTAGAGGGTTAATATGCAGGATAGTAAATCGGTGAAGGTTCCTATTCTTGTAGGTGTAAAGTTATCTATTGAACAATGTCCCAAGACACAAGAAGAGGAAGAGAACATGTCCCATGTTCCATATGCAAGTGCAGTCAATAGCATGATGTATGTGATGGTCTATACTAGATCAGACATTGCACATGCAGTGGGAGTATTGAGCAGGTTTATGTCAAAACCAGAGAAGGAGCATTGGACAACACTGAAGCGGGTCTTCAAGTATTTGCATGGTACTAGTGATTATGGTTTGTGCTACCAAGGAAGACCATGATTGGACAAAGTTTTGGATATTCGTGGCTTTGTTGATGCAGATTAGGCTAGAGATCTGGATCAGAGAATATGTATAGTGGGAATGTGTTTAACCTATTTGGAGGTGTAGTCAGCTAGATGAGTAAGAAACAATTTGTTGTGGCATTATAAACTACAAGGGTAGAACACATGATAGCCACTCATGCAAAGCAAGGAAGCAGTCTGGTTGCAGAGATTGTGTTCAAGTATGGGTTAGTACAAGGAGATATAAGAATAGACTGTGATAGCCAAAGTGCATTTTTCTTGGCAAAGAACCCTGCTTACCATTCACATACAAAGCAAAGAACCCTTCTTACCATTCAAATACAAAGCACATTGATGTTCAGTATCACTTTGTGAGGGATATGATAGAAGAAAAAAAGGTGTTGCTGGTAAAGGTGGACACTTTGAAGAATACTGCAGATGCATTGACAAAATCTGTGAGCTCTGACAAGTTCTCTTGGTGTAGAGAAATAATGGGCGTTGTAGCGCTAGATAAATAACTAAGCTCTCCTATGGAAAGAAAACAACAAGTGACAAGTAGGAGAATGTTGGGTTGTGTTATATTCTTTCCACGACTAGCTGCCCTAGTAAACCATGGGGTTAAAGGG
>APFE030860520.1:32085-93634 GCA_000404065.3 Pinus taeda | reverse complement strand
ATTAATGAAATGAAGTGTTATTTCCGCTGCATCTCTTTATTTATGGTTATCGCATCTCTGTATTTATGGTTATCTCTGTAATCTATTGCGTTCCTATTTAAATCCGGATCACTTGCGAAGATGAATGGAGAATTATTTGTTGGGTGAGTAAATGGGAGTAGGTTGAAACTTTATATGGATGATTCCATCCCTAGGGATGTGCAATGAATGTAGGACAATATTAGTGCTATAGGCAGTTGGAAGGAAGCACGGGACTATAAAGTACTATGCTAATGAAGGACATTTTTGAAGAAGGAGGGTTATGTGACATTCAGGAGGATGGTGCAAGTGGAGGAAGCTACAATGAAGAAGGGGTAATTGCATTGCAAGGAAGGCTTTGATGAAGTTCGTCCAAGATATGACTGTTGGGGTTGTTGTAGTTGCTTTGGCAAGGAAATTGCTGTTAAAATGAGCGGGTGAAACACATTTAAGGAGAATATTTGGGAAAATACGCCACCAAATTTGCATTTATGAGGAGGATCTGGAAGAGATAGAAGGGTTTAAATTTGAAAAATGCTATAAATATGGCACCCCACTCCACATTCAGACACTTTTTTTGTTGAGAATTCGCTGTGTGATTTTTCACCTAAGTGTGAGCTCAGAGTTTTTCTGCATGTCTGGTTGGAGTTGGAAGGAGCTTGAACAATATTTTATGAGTTGAGGGTTATAATCCATCATGACCATTTCACAGGTAGCACATACTACTGCACTAAGATCTCCAAGAACTAAATCTACTGCTACAACAACAATGGACGAGAAGTAGAAGAAGTCCCAGAAGACCCCAGTTAGGCAATCATTGAGGAAAATTTCACTATAAAAATGGAGTAAGGAGAGAATGAACACATAGAAGCAACCAATGGATCCCCAAGATCTGGATGAGGAAGAAATATCTATCGGATTTAAGGATATCATTACAGATGAGGTGGAACTAATCTCCAGGCTGCCACCCAATATGCCACCGAGGAAGCCAACTACAAAGGTGAAAAAGGACCCAAATTATATCAAATACAAGATATTTACACCCCTGTTACCAGAGGAGGTGCTGATTGAGGGAGAGTTGTTAGCCAGGGTGCCACAACCATGCATGAAGGATTGGGATTTCAATGATCATAGCAAGTATCCATAATTCAAGCCCAACAAGTACATCCAATCTATTTATTATGAAGAAGCTGGAGTGACAAGGTTTGGGCCGATGAAGTGGGTAACATCGATTCAATGCGCTGGGTTGTTGAACATGCTTTGTATTCCACACTTTGGGCACAACAACATATGCGTAATTTGTGTGCGCCAACTATTGACATTGGTACATGATGGGTGTCTATGACTTGGAATGCCAATACTAATTGATGATATGTTAATCTGAATGATTACTATGTTGCCTTACCTAGGAGCAAACCCCATTGATTACTATGTTGCCTTACCTAGGAGCGAACCCCATTGATTACTATGTTGCCTTACCTAGGGGGTCCAGTTTAACTGGTTTGAGTATCTATGTCAGGAGTTTTTGGACTAACGAGAAGAAAAGGAAGAAGGGAAGCCATTTGACTACACATGGCTATTTCTCTTAATAGCATTGGTAGCATGGAGAATTCCAAAGGAATCATTGTTTCCCACTATGGACCTTGATGTGTGTGAGGCTATGAGGTATGCCTTGATGTGGGCATCGAAGGAACTGGCCTGGGTTACAGAGAACAAAATGTTCTAGGTTCTATTTGCGATGGATCTACACACAATCATCAACCAAAGGACGTGGCTATCACCTGCATTATTTCAACAATATAGAGATATTGTCAACTTTATACCGGATTTTCAGAGTGTCTAACCAAGAAAGATTTGGAGAAGGTATGGTATGAGCTACCATACTTAGTTTCTAAAGAGAACATATTGATGGTCATCAACAAGTGGTCAAGTAATTGGCTCACTCCAGCTAGAGCAGAGATGGATAAGGCAAGCACAAGTAAGATCACTAAAGGCACACAAGCCAAAAATCAACGACCAAGAAGGATACAAAGAGGGTGCCTTCAACGGTCACAATTGACCTAAAGGAAAAGGCTGCACAAGAAACTGAGCACAAAGTTGAGCAGGAGACTTATGAGGGGATTAAGGTGGTGAAGACCTTGTTGTGGACACAGAGGATGTTGATTCCCTATTTATAATAACGTAGCGACTGAAGAAGAGTGCTCGCAGTGCACGGAAGAAGTATAAGTCAGATAAATCTATTAGCATAGAACCATTGGTCCTCATTGAGGGGTAATTTGACAAAATTGGTGACACCATCCACACTACAATAGAGGAGATGTGGGGGAATATTGGATAGATACAAGGCAATATTGAAAAATGTCTAATAGGGCCTTAAATAATTACAAGTTAAACGAGTGTGATCCAAGTGAGCGTGGTTCAGGCAAGCGTGAATCAAGCGAGCATAAAACCTTTGATAATAGGTCTTACCAAAAACCTCTGAGCAATACATTTTCCAGAAGGATCACTACACGTTGAGACTGCATAAGAAAGGGAGAGCACACAAAAATTAAGGAATCTGAGCCTCAATCTTTTGGTTCTCCCCATTTAGACATTGCACGAGATACATAAGGGCATCATAGATGAGATCAAGGTACGGGAGTAGCAAGCTCTGTTGGTCATCAACAAAGTCAAAATAAAAAAACAATAGATTTTTGAAGAAAATATTAAAGCACTATAGGGTCACGATGAGGTAGCTGCATGCAACTAATAGCTGGAAGAGTCCATAACCAAAGTATGCAGTGACCTTCCAAAGCTCTAGATCCCAATCAAGGTGACTTCAACAAAAAAGCTTCAGAAACTTGCATCAATAGTCAAAGAATTAAAGGAAAAGGTGGGAAAGGCTATATTTGAACTCCATATGTAGATTACCAAACTTTAGATAAAGCTGCAACCTACAACACCACTGGAAGTTTGAGAGCAGCACGAAGCTGCCACAAAAACTGATATGGAATAGATAGTGACTACAGTCAAGGATTGTAGTCAACATTTTGAAGAGACAATGGAAGTGTGGGCTTTGCTTAAGGAGGACCCACATGTGTAGAAGATAAAAGTGGAAATCAAAGAGAAGCAACTGTAGTTCGATGAGCTTAAAGCAATGACGCAGACCTTAGCACCTGTGCAACAGTTCACCCATCTTTAGGAAGGAACACTTCTGTAGGGATAGATTGATGAACTGCGGAGGAAGACACAAATCATATCCACATGGATGTAACCTTGGGAAGATGAGGCCTGAAAAATCTCATAGGCAATAGAGGGAAACCTGAAGAGCATGCAACAAACACAAAGGACAATTGACCTCGAACTAGAAGGGTTGACACAGAGAAGCTCATGGACAAAGTTTGACAGGCGCAAATAAATGCACAACAATACTTCATCCATTTAATTCTACATACAATGTCCTGAAAGAAAATATTGAGGGAAGACCAGCTGAGTGACTTGAGGATGAGTCACATCTTTGTGCTGGGGGCCTATTGGGGAGGGCTCCCCTAGGTCTAATTTTTGTCTGAGCCATGTAAAGACTTGACGTTTTGAGGAGCAGAGTGCAATTCTCATAGGGTTATAAGAGTTAAAAGGGCTTTAGGGTGGGTCAAAGCCCCTTCTTTTGTAAAGGGATGGGATTATCTATATTATTTTGAGCTCCACCATGGTTTGAGGACCATGGGATTGTAAGGGTAAAATAATATATAAAGGAATGCCTTAGCAAGTCTAAGGCAATCAATGGATGAGATGACATGTTTTTGAGTTTGTAATTGTGGGATATTTCTATATTCAGGTGAAGGGGAAGGCTCTTGTAGTTGTGTGTGTGGAGACCTTGGTAAGTCTGAAGCTATTTGTGTAGGCCCCTGCAACTATATCTATAAAGACTTGAACTAATAAAGAAGAATTTGAGACAGATCTGTGTACTTTCTTATGTTCGCATAGTTTATGTGTTTTATCCTGTTTATGGTTCATTTTTGTACATTTCTTCTGCAATTACATCACGAAGGTTCAAAAATTGTTTTAGATGATGAATAATGCATGTTAGACTAATTACACACAAATCACAAGTCTGTTAAGTAGGAAAACACTTTATGACTATAACAAGAAGGTTAACGGTTTGTGAAGGTCAGATTAAGCCCTAAACTGATAAAAACCTTACAACCACACTGCATAACCCCTTTGGATGTAGAAACCTAGTTCTATTATCCCCCAATATTGCCTCGTGCGAGATTACGGTCTGCGCTATGCATATCTTTGCCAAAAGGGCCAGTAGTATAGGGTTTTGTTTTTTAGTGCAGCTAACTCTAAACTTGGGTCTAAGCCCCTGAAGCCAACAAAGTCACATGATTTGAGATTTTAAACACCTCGCACTCATTAGGAGGCCTCTCTAAGGATGTGCGAGAGATAATATAGATGCCTTTTGCTTCTTTGGTTTAATTTCTTTATGATTTGCAACTAGATTAAATCCTATTTCATTTAGTTGTTTAGTTCGTTTAGATAACCTGTTTCATTTCAACCCTTTATTTTTTAAATTATACTCATTTTCCATTCTTTACAGGTTGAGCATTTGATAAAAATACCGAAAACACAAAAAAAAATCATTTTTGTAGCTTTTAACCCTATAGAAAAATTACCTACAAACTCTTTCTTCAAATAGAAAAATAAACAACGACAATAACATAAAACAAATATACATAGATATTTTCCCCTAGATCACAAAACCAGGACTACTAGATTGGTTTTTCATTACGTTATTTTCAATGTTACAATACATATATATACATTATAAAGCATTCATAAAACCAAATCCATTAACCCTGGATTAAAACATAACCATAGTTCCCTTGACCGGATCTACAAAATACCATGAGCTAAAAACCATCATGCCCAAAACCATGTGAAAAGCCCATGCAAAAAACCATGGGTAGGTTCGCCCACCATCTTTGGGTCCGGCCCCCATCCTTGGGTCTGCCCAACTATTGTTGGATCTGCATGTTTTTTTTGCCTAGGGCACTACACCGAACCCTGTATAGGGAGGCTCCCTTCCCCACACAAAGCCCACAACAAGGGGGGATACTGCCCCCACGCTGCACTCAATGAAACGTACATCACTTACTTCCAGTTGTTAAAAGAACATAACACATACCCAACATTCTCCCACTTGTTTTTTTCTTTCCACGTGGGGGTCACAAGAGAGTTTTGTGATTGGTCTAGCCCTCCACCACCCATTGTTTCTCTACACCAAGAAAACTTCTCAGTGCTTACAGACTTCATCAATGCATGTGCAACATTCTTAAAAGCATCCACCTTTACTAGCAACACCTTTTTTTACTCAACCATCTCCCTCACAAAGTGATAGTGAACATCATTGTGCTTTGTCTTCAAATGATAAGGAGGGTTCTTAGCCAAGAAAATTGCTCTTTGGATGTCATAGTCTATCCTTATAGCTCCTTGCACTAAATTGAAACTTGAAGATAATCTCTGCAACCAAACTGATTCCTTGTTTGCATGAGTGGCTATGATGTATTCAACCTTTGTAGTTGAAAGTGCCACTACAAACTTCCTCTTACTTGTCCAACTCACTGCTCCTCCAAATAGGTTAAACACATACTCACTTGTATCTATTCTTTGATCCATATCTCCATCCCAGTCTACATTAACAAAGACATGAATGTCCAAAACTATGTCCAATATTGGTCTTCCTTGGTAGCACAAACCATGATCACTAGTGCCACACAAATACCTAAAAACCTACTTCACTAATGTCCAATGCTCCTAACTTGTTTTTGGCATAAACCTGCTCAATACTCCCACTACATGTGCAATGTCTGGTCTCGTGCAAACCATTGCTGCATCAGGCTACCAATTGCACTCACATATGGAACACGAGACATTTCCTCTTTGTCTTCTTGTGTCTTGGGACACTGCTCAAATGATAACTTTACACCTAGAGGAATATGAACCTTCACCAATTTGCTATCTTGCATATTAAACCTTTGCTATATTGTTTCAACATACTTACTCTAGTAGCTGAAAGAATATAACACATACCCAACACTTTGATTATCCTTTCTAGCTTAGTCTCAGATTTATGCTTGATCGGTTATGATTGGATTTGGTTCAATGCACACACTATTAATCTCTTAAAGCTTCTGTTGGGGCCTTCGTTTTGATTTTGGAAAGGTTTTTATTATTTTGGCTTTCCAAAGAACAAGAGGGAAATGGATGATGGCAACAACAACTAGGTTGCGGGGAGGACAACTGGACAGTAAAGCAAGATCAAGTAGTTGCACAAGGGGTTGCAACAAAGTATCAGTGGAAGACAGAGGCAACCAAGTGAATAGGAAGGAGGAGTGGAAGCCAAGGGAATGAAAAACTGAGTGGGTAATGGTAGTCCAAGCAGTAGGGAAAATATAAAAGGAGAAGGCACGTAAGGAAAACAGGTTGGTTGGTGGGTTGCTTAGTTGTTGATGTTGGCGTTGCAGATGGGATAGTTAGTTGCAGTAGGACAAAGCCAGAATGTAGGGACATGGCTGAGCAGGAACCTTGAGCTAGAGAACGAGCCTATGAGTTTATAAATGGGTATTCCTTGTAATCATCTGTGGCAAATGCCAATATGTCATGAAATGGTTTACTGTTGAATTAATATGAAGTAAAGTCTAGGCTAGTTGCTTAGCATGATGTGTATGGTTGTTTATGATGTGACCCACTTAAAATTTTAAATGTCCTGTCAAATTCATGCATGTATTAGTTTCTTAGTATTGGTGCATCTTATCTTGATTATTTATGTGATGTTATTTATCTATTATCGCTTGGTGCATCCTTGATTCCATGATGAACCCTTCTTATTTCTGGTCGCGACACACCTCAAGTGAGACTCCTTACCCCTTGGGTAAGGTGAAAATGTCGATGTTGTTCTAAACTACAACGATCCATTTTTGGATCTCCAATCTTGAACCCAGGGTCTTTTCCCCTTATGACTCTTTGTGCCAACAAATGGTTCCATTTCCAGAACCGGAAGTTACAAGAACTAGTTTGGAACATGGTTTCGAGGATATTCAAGAAAGAGATTAGGGATTGGTGGAATCATAGAATAGATCAGTTTATAGTAGAGCAAGCTATCAATGGGAATCAACCAATCAACAAGGTCATTGAAGGGATTTTATATGCCGAGGGTGCAAATGATCAATATGAGATCTTCTGGTGCAAGTTCCTAGAAGACTTGTATAATTGGTTAAGAAGACTGAAAGTACAAAATCAGTCAGGGGGGCCAATGTTAGCTCATCGTAGCTAGACTTCCTTAGATCTCCTATTGCTCCAGTACTTAGACAATGGTCTGACCAGAGCAGTCAATTTCTAGGTAAAGACTAAGGTGGAAGGATATATAGTCTAATTTTCCACCAAAAGTTATCAATCCTTCTCAAAGGCAGAAGCAATGTTTGGATCCAGATTAAGAGCAAGGTTGATGATGGAAGTTCCATTGTGGATTAAAATGTTTATGGTAGAAGAAGGACTACTACCCTCACCTACCATGGAAATGGTAGCGTAAAACCCCTGTACCAGGGGAAGGACCTAAGGGGAGAATGCTATCAGTTGGGGAATAGAGATGCTGCTAGAGGGATGGATGTAGAAGGTTTGAAGAAATTTAAATATGTTAAAGCATAGAGGAGAGTGTTGCTAGCTGACAAGTGGCAAGTAAGATTGATTCAGAATCTGAAGAAGAGAAAGATGGGACCCTACCAAGTAGGAGGGGTGCCAGGAAAACCCCAAGAGGAAGGGGAAGGAAAAGCGGATGTGAACGAGAGAAATATTGGCAACAAGTGGGATAGGAGCTAGGATGATGAAAAGGATCCTTCCTTACAGGTTGTGGGAGGGATAGTGTAGGAAAAAATACTGAGTAGGTATGAAGATGAGAGAGAAGAGGACATGGGCAACGTCATGAGAAGATTATTTTCTGAAGGAGAAGCATCCACTAGGAGTTAGTAACAATACTGCTAAGGTACAAGTAGTATTCCTCCTAACCTTCCCCTGGTACCTTACTATAATCCAAAGAAATTTGTTATTAAATTAGCCAAGGCAATATGGGTGCACAATGTATGCAAGAGATGTAAGGCTAGTTTTAATACTAGAAATAACAAAGGAACAAGTAGTATTAGTAACTTGGGACTGCAAGGATCCCAACAGCCAAGTAACAAGGGGTTCTTGTTACTAGCTCATACCCAAGTAAGCATGGTAGGATATTTTACCAGATATCCAGAGTTTGCGGGGAGGGGAAACGAAGATGTGGAACAACACTGGTATCTCTATGAAGCTATTTGGAGAGCACATCATACTCTAGACAACATCAATATAGTTGAGTTCAAGACCACGCTGAGGGAGAAAGATCAGTGTTAATTTATAAAATGGGTTGAACAAAACCAGAATCCCACTATAGATGATATCAAGAGAGGATTCTTATAGGAATTCAAAGTACCTCAGACAGACCAATAAGGGCTATCAGAGCTGTGGGAAAGAAAGCAGAAGGAGGGTGAAACTACTTGGGAACTCATGCAAAGGTTTAAGGATGCCATTCCTAAGCTGAGTTACACTCTAGACCTAAATCGCCAGTGATACTGGTTCATCAAGGCACTCCTGCCCCTCACAAGAACACCACTAACACAACAGAAAATTGGGACTCTCCAAGATGCTTTGGAGCAAGCATCACACATAAAGACCATGGCTGGATATCCTCACGAATATCAGGGAGGGATGAGTTTATAGGATTCGTCAGTTATGGGCCTTAAGAATCAAATCACAACTTTAATGGGGAAATTGAAGGAACTTCAACTAGTGGAACCAGCGAGACCCAACGTATGGTGCACACATTGCATGGTGGAAGGAAATGTCATGATAGAGTGCCCAAGGTCGTGGGGAATGAACCATATGGGGGGAGTTGCAGGATCATCAAGGACCCCACCAACCGTAGGAGTTGTGGCAGTAGGAGCGCAAGGAGTTTTTCCCAGAAGAAAAAACTTGGAATATTGCGAGATATGTAAAATGTATGGACATTTACCACGAATGTGCCTGATACTATAGAAGTACTCCAATGCCCCTAATAAAATCTACTGTGATTTTTGTGCATCTACAACACATCACAATGACTCGTGTCGAGCATTGGATGCTCTAGCAAAATGGCTGGACAGGTCGACATTTAGGATTAATGAGTCAAACCGAGGAGGATGAGGAGGAAATGGGAGAGGTGGAAGAGGCCCCATAAGGTGTTATAACTATGACCAAGAAGGACATGTCCCCAAGGAATGGCCACTCCTAAGGAGACCATGATGCTCACAATGCAAAATTAATACACATGCCACAGAGGATTGCTCAAAACTCATTGCAAAGTGGGAGGAAAGGACCAGATAGAGGGGGGACAACCTGGTTAATGCTAAACCTCATACCAACGACGGTCTTCCTACAACCAAATCAGTATATTTACAAGAGGATGAAAGAAGATGGGGGAGGATCGTAGTATGACGAACCCACCATTGATCATTAAGGCATCATCTCCAAAAAAATCATATCAGCTTGAGCGACAAAATTAGTACTATCACAAAGCAGCTAAGATATTTGAGGGGATGACCGAGAAGGAAGACCAAAGACAAAATGGCAACACAATTGATGGAAACCATCCGATTGAAGAATGGTTTAAATTATTCCTACAGATTGTCAAATATGAATACATGTTAAACGAATTGCGGAAAAGTTTAAAGGCTGCATTATTAGTGGAGGAAGGGGATGCTATAGGGATTAATGCATAGGTGTTTAGTGAGGTAGAAACCATCAAGGATATTCCTAGGATCCTTGGAAGAAAGTCAGATTAGCTGCAGCTGTCACAAACATGCATGCATATCTATGTTTAAAAAATGAATATCAAAGTAGGAAGAAGGAATTATTACCTCGAGTCTCGGTGTGCTATTATTGGAAAACACAATGTAGCTAGGTGGAAGACCCCTGAGCCAGCTCCCGATCAAAACCTGCACATAGATAAGACAAGTGTAATATCACAACATAAGACCTTGATAAACAATGCATGAACATATAAATATATCTAGTTGCATATATCTAAGCCACTCATAATAACAACATTGCATAAACATATAAACAAGTTATACTACCAATGTCGCGGAGTGGAAAACATAATTGGAGTTCTATATTGATGTAGAAAAGTGTGATTACAACCATTGATTGTATCAACATTCCCTTACCCCTCCAGCTCCTCTCTCTCTCTCTCCCTTCTTAACCTCTTTTGATGCCTTAGTCAGAGACTATGCTCAACAGTCAAATAGGAAATCGTTTCAAATGGTTCGACCTCCTCCATAATGGCCCTAGCCTTGCATGTATAACATGTGAGGATAGGGTTTCCAAGTCCTTCATGAGTTCCATTAGGAAAAATCAGTGATGTTTCCATGCCTTTGTGATCTTTCCCATTTGTAGACTCCATTAGGAATTAGTAATTCCTCCAAACAAGTCGAGTTTTGATGTTTCCCTACTTTTGTGAGCTGACATAGGAGAGAATATCGAGATATTTCTTAGTCAAAGTGTTCCCTTAACCCATAAAAAATAATTTAGGTTTACTAAAACTCTTCCCGAGGTAACAAACAAAGTTACCCTAGGCACTAATGCACTCGTAGCCTTGCTAGGAATCTTTATAAAGTAGTTTTCTAGTGCCTAGACAATGTTAGCTTAACAACTGGGCCTGTGAACTTGGTTAGTTCTCAGTAATCATGTATTTCTCCTCTGAGTTGGTGAGGAGGTCATTTTCCTATATAACAGATGCCCCATAAAATGTGAGATCAAAGGTTGCGATGATGGGCAAAATAGTTTATATTTAACTGTCCTTTTCTTTTGGAAAAAAGAGAGAGAGGCTCAAAACTTCGAGTGGTATGAGAAACCTGATACAACACATATATATAAAACAAATAAAATCATGTCCTAAGTTGAGAATTCCCATGCTCAGTAGCTATATTAGAGTGCTTTTCTAAATATATAGATATGATGATGCTGGCCGCCGATAAGCACAATGCATAACCTGTGTCATAATAGGATCATTCTGATGAGCTGTCTCCAAAAAACAATAAACACAACTTGGGAGAGGAAACAAGGTTGAGTGATGTAGGCCTCTACCCAAGGTCTTGATTGTCGCTTCACCACAACAACATAGATCAATACATGTGAATAAAGGTGTTGAGGTCGAACATGCACGAAATCATCTAATTATAAGTCAATAATGGAGATCGTTAACAGACACGAGGATGACCACTGATAATGGTGATGGTTTGCAAGATGCACAATACAATCTAGTGAGTGTGAATAATTTTTTTGTTGTCAAACACTCGTAGAATAATTTAACCAAAAGCCAATAATGAAAACCCCTGACCAAACACAAGGTGACCTACCACTGATGTCTGCAAGTACTAAGGAATAGAAGTGTTTCTGGGTCTTCTTCCTAGATAGAATGTTGAATTTGATAGGAAGAGACCTATCGAAAGGTAGGAAATAAGGTGTCCTACATCAGTCGACACGAAACAAGACAAGAATGATTATTTTTTGAGGAAACTTTTGAGCATTGGGTCAAAGAGATAGAGGGCATGAAGATACGATATGATTGATGGATTGAAGGAGGAAATAGAAGATAAAAGTTTTCCCTTGAACAATAGAAGGCACAAAAATGGTTTTAACCATGCAACACTAGACTCATGAACACCAAAGAGTTTTAGGATATGTTGGGAGTAGGATCCCCCAATGGCAGTTTTGGGGCTAAATGCCCATGTTTAAGTCAAGTTTTTTTTAATATTATTGTAAAGACTCCGCATTTTGTGGTCATGGAATGTGAAGGTATTATGTGTCACAAAGGGTAGTCTGCCCTTAGTTTTGTAAAGTAACGTTGACTATAAGAGATCTACCCATGGTCCGCGAACCATGGAATTGTATAAAAAGAGCTAAGCTCTAAGTAGTTCGGGGCATCAATTGATGGAAGAGGTAAGAGAGTCATAGCTCTGGAGCAAGAAGTTTAAGTCTTGGGTTATAGCATAGGTAGAGGCTCTGCAGCTGAGTGCGCCAGAGACATAGGGTAGAAGTCTGCAGTTGAGTGTGTGAACCCTTGTAGCTGTGTGCGCAGTGCGATCAGAGTTTGTAATACTTGGAAGATATTAATAAAAGGAGTTATTCTACAATTTTTGTGTATTTGTTTTGTTGATGGGTTTGGATATTTTGTGTATAAATTTCCTTTATTATTCTTCTATGTTGTGTGAATGAATAAAGTTACATTAAATAATTAATGCAATTACAAATATCTGATTACACGGTGATAAACTTAAAGTATTTGGCGAAATAAGCAAATCACTTAGAATAATCAAGGAATCTGCATGATGCACTGCCATAACAGTATGAAAGTACCTGAGCCCCAGGGTAGGGCTACGCAAAGGTTAGTCATATACTTTTGTGAAGGTACTCAAAGCTGGAATAAAGGGTTTGTCTTACAAGCCCTAGAGCGAGATCACCTGCGCGAAGGCAGGGATAGAAGAGATCAAACAACATCACAACCATCTTAGGGTGTAGAAACTTGGTTCTAGCATCGCCCCATACTGCTTTGAGTGAGACTTTGGTATGCACTCCACAGGATGATGCCAAAAGGGCCAGTAGTGTAGGGATTTGTTTGGCTAAATAACGTTCAACCTGGGTCAGGCCCCCTCAAGCCAACAAATGGTTCCATTGCCGAGACCAAATGCTTATGGACCTAGAGTTTTTCTAAGCTCTCAACCAGACTCCTGCATTTGTGAACTTGCCTGAGACATCATGAGTACTGATAGAGAGTGTTATGTCATCGCCCCCAGAAGTTATCAATACACAAAAAGTGGTAGAAGAGACGACACAAGAGATGGAGAAACATGCCAAAGAAGCTACCTAGAAGTAGCCTAAGTACTGGAAGATGTCCCTAAATCCCTGAGAACATCGAGAGAAAAGCTAACCCCAACCAAGGAGACCGTGAAAGATAAGAAGGGAAAGTAGCCTGCCATCCAAGTGTGCGTGTCGCGAAGATGAAACCCAACAAAGACCACTGTCTAGGAGAAAGGCAAGGCTATAAACCTAGAGGCAGAAGAGGAGGATATCAAAGACATCCCCATGGATGAGGAGGATGTGGGAGTAGAAATAGAGGATGTTGATGCCCAGGGTGTGGACCCTGTTACATGTTTTATGGAGTATTTCCCTCTGCGCAAGCCTAAGTCCAAGGTCCCAAAGGACATTGATGAAAGTAAGACTCCCCTACAAACACCATTGCTACCAGATGAGATAACTTTTGATGGTCTAAGTTTGGCATGGGTGTCGATTTTGAATCTTAAAGACTAGGACTTGGTGGATCATGAGAAGTTCCTACACCTGGAAACCAAATAGTTGATGCTTTGCATCATAGACATAAAGACGGGGATGATTGCAATGGAGCCACGAAAGTGCCTCAAAGGAGTAGAGAAGGTAGGATTACTCAACCTGCTCTGTGTGCCACACTATAATTGCACCCCTGTGACAATTTCAGTCATCAAGCAGCTATTGTGATTGGTGCATGATGGGTGTCTATGGCTGGAGGAGCTGATACGAATCACCGATATGTTATTTCACCACATAAGGCACCTACCATATACAAGAAAAAATGCAACTATGATCTTTGGAGGCAAGGGTGGAGAGTTGGCACTTGTAGAATCAATGAAAGAAAAGTTCAAATTGGTGAAGAAGGTGCACAAGTACAAAATCTCTAGCATCTGTGACCTCATTGTAAAGGTGGCAATATAGATCCTTGTAGGGAAGATGATGCATAAGTGTTGCGCCGAAGAGGTGCCAACACCTATCGTCATGCTTGCACGATGGTGTATGGAAGGAGTCCAGTTTAATTGGTCAGACTACCTTTGCGACAAGCTCCTGGCCAACTGTCGTGAAGCACAGGAGCAAAGCAAGATGTTCCACTACGCGTGGCTTTTACTATCAATTGTGCTCTTAGCGTGGGAGCTACTAGAAGAAAGCCAATTCCCCTCGATCATGCCGGACATTCCTGAGGCAGTGAAGTATGCTTCACTATGGGCAACCAAGGACACAAAGTGCGTTTGGGAGAAAAAAATCTTATGGATCATGATAGAAATGAATATCAGGACACCTATCAATTGCAAGCCATGATTATCACCCACGGTATATGCTAACCTGTAGAGCTATGCTGAATTAAAAGTTGATTTTCATTGGATATCAATCAGGGTGTCGAAGGGGTACAATTTTCCATACCTAGCCACATATGATGCCACGATACAGTGTTAGATAAATGGTCGGCAAAGTGGTGCATCTCCACGGACTCGGTGGTGGGTGGAATCATGTCTGTCGCACAAAAGAAGAAGGATGAGACCAAGCTAAAGAAGGCACAACTGGTCAAAAAGAGGAAGAAGGAGGCCGCTGAGAAGGTCAAGGAACAACAAACTTGAAAGCAGGCAGGAAAATAGATATGTGGCATAAAGCAGGGCTATGACCAAGGGGCATGGTTGCCTTCACCTAAAACTAAAGAGCAGCATGACGTGGCCCCTTAGGAGACGTCTGGCCGCATTAAGCACCCAAGAGAGCTAGAAAAGGGAGGGTCCAGAAAGAAATCAAAAGTGACCGAGATCTCGTTGGACTCTATCACACTGACGGAGGGAGATTTATACAACATCGGTGACACAGTCAGAGATGTCACCAGGGAGGCCCTGCAACAATTTGAAAAGTAGCAACAGATCATCCTAGGGGCCATTGAGATGGGACTGCAGGAGTTGAGACCCACGCGTTGTAGGTTGGTATGGTGTCTACCAGCTTGGCTATCGGCACTTCATAGGCTGTTGATATGTTATGCACGAAGGCTTCCATTGCACTAGTGCTACTAAATGGAGCACTCACAATAGAAAATGAGGTTGACATGCCCACTGTTAGTGCCTTGAAGGGAGTGGGGTTGAACCTGGCAGAGCTCCCGCGTGAAGCACTCCACTCCTTGTAGGATGGAGTCATTGTAGAGTTGAGGGCCTCCAAGCACCATGCCCTCCAAGTGATAATTGAATAGAAAATCAACAATGAGTAGATGGCCTTATTGAGCAATGCTACTATCCTCGTCGAGGTTGAGGTGACCGACCATAGAAAGAAGATCATATAGGTTGTGGAGGAGGCCCACAAAATGGTCACGAAATTGGCCATTCCAGAGGAGGAGCCAATCGAGGTCCTTATCCATAAATTAGCAACAGGGGTGCGTGACACTCAGATGGAGATGGTGCGTGTTCAATTGGAGCTGAACCTGTAGATTAGAGAGCTCTAGTTGGGGGTTCAACTTTCAACACCACCAAAGCTAAAGGAATAGCGGGTGGTCGCTATTAGGGAATAAATTCCCCTAGGGTCTTGGGTTGATACCCTAGTAGGCTGGAGGTTGTCTATACAGAGAAACGCACATTCCATACAGCCATAATGCTAATGTAAGCAAAATCTACAATAAGGGGCATACCTGAGGTCCTACATTTGAGAAGATCCTTCCAGGGTCCAAACCCTTCTTGGAGTTCTTTTTTCTCCTTCAACCTGCAAAACAATCAATTCCAGAAAGTACAACAGTATATGGACTAAACATCATAAAGAAACCATCTTCATATTATAATGAAAGATAGTTAGTTATGCAATTAAACAATCATTCACATCTGAATCATAACATGGATATCATAAACATGAAGAAGATTTATATAAGGAACAAAGACATGTGTTTCTTTTATTATAGACAAATAAAGTACAGAAAGGAATAATTTCACCTAATTCATCCTTTCACAAGCTCCAAGTGGAACCATCTCCCAGATTCATCCAGTCTCAAGCCTTTAACAAACTCCTTCCATGACTTACTCTGTGATATCTCAAGTAGTATGAAGACATCAACACACACAAGGAAACAAGGGTTTCCTGTAAAAATGGGGGAAGTGCAATAGGCACTAGGATCTTCAAACCTGGTCAGGGAAATCTTAGCATAATAATCTTTCTCTCTCTTATCGCCTCCCTTAGGCCTTCCCATTGAAGCCTTTTATACTTCTCCCAAAGTAGTTTTTTAGTTGGGAATTTGTTGGGAATAGTTGGGCCACGAGCACTAATAGGTAATGAACAGGTGAAACCCATGATCTCCACCCGAAATTAAGGAGATTTATTTTTTTTAAGTGTTTTAAGACATATACATGGGTTGGTTATACATAGACCCATGTATACACGCATTTAGCTCAGGGCAATGTCGCGTATAGGGAATAAAACACTGTTTTTAAAATTTTGGACCAGGTATGGAAGGAGCGGTTGCCCTAGGCCATAAGTGTAGCATCACAAATCACAAGAGTGAGATTTGGAGCTATAACAGATTCCACCTAATATATGAGGTCAAAAGGGGTACATGATGGCCGAAATGTATTAAGCAAGTTCATGGAAAGGAAATCTGTTGAAAACTGAGAAGGACTTCACCAGAATTCAGCCTGCCAAGCCACAAAAGGAGATCAGAAAGAAACACTGTCTGAGGTGGGCATACCCATGCTCAGAGAAATTACAACATGTCTACATATCAAGTACAGGTGGATCCACTAAGTATACAAGTATAAATGATTGGAAAATACATAATGGATCATATGATCACGATCAAACAAGTACATGTCGGAATATCACATATAAGAATGTCAATGATGCTTAAGGATAAAGTGGATCACTGATATCAAACACTGATCCCAAAAAGTACCAAATGAACATGATGGAATAAGATGGTACTACACTGCAAACTCAGTTGCCAGCATATAAAATGTCACCATAAATGACTGCAACATATAAGGTGGAGTGGTATCAACTAGCAGCAACAAGAGCAACTGTCAAGTGAACCAATGGATACTCATACAACCTGAGGTCTTCACCAATCACCATGGTACATTTCTATAGCATGGGAATAAGTGATCTGAAGTCAACCATGTGAGAAATCGTTTGATTACCAGTCATTGATGTATACCATTAACAAACGTGAGACTACTCACCAATAATGATAATTAGCGTCAAGGTACCCATTACAATCTAACAAATGTGAATAGATGAGCTGGAGTCAAACACCTATAAGAGTATATCGATCAGGGGACAATGATGGTTTCCCACTGTTGATAGCGAAGGATCTGCCACTAATGACTACAAACCCCAAGGTACTGCCAGACCTTTGCCTGAGAGCAATGAGTCAAAGTCGATAGGGAAAGATCCGCTAGAAGGAAGGCATTAAGGCATCCCATCAATATAGCATGAGTGTAACCCGTAGGCCAATAATTTGGAAGGAATCAGATGAAAAATATGTAGTAACCCGACCGAAACACGTTTTCGGTGTACACAAGATGTGGCTAGCGCATGACAGAAACCCTCTGAACTAACCAATAATGAAAGCTGACACAGAGGCGAGGTATCCACCAATAGGGTCAAATGGAAACCAAGGTGCTACACGAATCCCAATGTGTGATAATGTAAGCTGATGTCGAACACAAGGGAAACCACTTAGTCAAAGACCCATGATACTGATCGATGTTGAGCACAAGGTGACCTATCAATAATGAAAATAGGGCCAGGGTGCATCTCTAGGCCTGTCCTTAGAGCAAGATGTCATCGTCGATAAGGACAAGACCCACCAGCAAGAAGTCAATGGAGACCTTCTCAAACCGGCACGAGTAAAGGACCAATATAACTGATGTGATGATAGACATGATATTGACAACCAGGGATGGCCAACTGAAAAAATGTGTCAAGGGACACCGCAGAGAGGCCGACTCAGGCTAACTTCCCTTGAACAAAAGCACAACTCACTATGTGGTAGCATATGATGACTCTGTATAAGCTCGTTGTGCAGGAGGCACAAACGAACCCTCCATATGATTGGAAGAGATAACCAATCGGGGGAGAACTGACTCGATAACAAGGTTAAGGCATACCTAAGTCAAACTAAATCCCACCCAAATGGAGGAGACTTTGCTTTGAGTGCTTTGTTCAAGGGTGACACGACTGACTCTAGCTGCCAATAATAAATGGAAATACTGTCCTGTTCCTGCTCTTTTTGGAATATATAATTTTTTTGTCTTTTTCTTTAAGCTGGAAAAAGAATAAAAGAATTTTATAGTATAGTGGAAAGAACGAGTGTCGGTGAAGTAGATGATCTAGTTCCTGGGATTGGGACATTCCTATGCTCAATGCAGGGAGGCAAAAACTGGCCAAAGACACTCAAAGGCGTGTTCCTTCGATGGGTCAAGGTGTGTCAAGTTGCAGAAGTCAAAATTATGCAAGTTTTATTTTGTAGTCGTCATGGTCAAGAGTTGGCTTAAACGCGAGTCCAAGTGAAGCCGGCTCAAGGCCAAAAGGTGAAAATGGTCAAAATGCAATGTAGTAGTACTACTCAACACAAAGGAGCCTCTAGGGTATAAGGCCAGAACGAAGTGAAGAAGCCAAGAGGAATGAGTCTTCAACGCATAAGTCATGGCAGGACTAAAGAGGACTCCTAAGCCTAGGGATAAAAATCAGCATGAGTGCCAAGTGACAACAAGGTACTAACTAGGGCACGCATGATAAGGTAGGCTCTACCACACAAGTCATGATACTTATAAGCAATGAGAAGGTTCTGCACCATAACTTGGTGGGGTCGATCCTAAGGCCAAAATGGGAAAGGAAACTGATAAGTGAACAATGCAGGTGGAAACCTAACCTATATGCCAGTTTCAAAAACCAATACCTGTTAGAACGGACCAACCATAAAAATTTCCAAAGGAGAAATCTTCCAAGTTCTGTATACATAAAATGGAACACTAGACAATAATTTAATACATCCCACATATAAAATTCATATACAATCTTGTGTTTATAGAATACAAAACTTGAAAATACGTACCTCATATATACAATATGGTACAGGGAACCATGCAACCTTGTGGCTTACGTATAATAGTTCTTTTGGACAAACCCCTTGCAGGGCTCAGGCCAAGGATTACTTTGGTAGTCAAAGCTCATGGCTTCAAAGAGTTCCTCCTGTGAAGGCAAAATAAGTTCTGAGAAATCATGAGACCTACAAGGATCGAAAGAGGGAATTAAAGGGTCCCATGTCCCTATAAGAAGAATCTCTCGATCAACTGCCGAGACCAAGTCCCGAGAAGGAGAATAATAGGTCAAAGGATCCTTCTTAGAAGTGATTGAACATTGAGTATTCAATGCCACATAATTCACCAATGGTGGGGTAGAGTCTACTTGAAAACTCGGAACAAACCAAGGGGTATTCTGCAGTAAAGTCAAATTACGGTGGTAATTATCAGATGCAAGCTGATCAATAGTGACAATATTCCCGTTATGAGGAAAGCACATTACTCGAAAGAGTGAAGACACCACAACATTCATAGCATAGACATAATCACGCCCAAGTAGCATATTAAAGTCTAAAGGGTTGTCAACCACCATCATATTGATTAAGATAGTCTTCCCACCTAAAGTGATAGGCAATTGAGGAAGAACACCCATAGATTCACCAGGTCTTCGATCATAGGCTAACAACTGACTCTGGGCTATCAACAACTTTGGTGAACCCAAATATTTCTAAGTCAAAGAGGATATAATACTTGTAGAGGATCTTTCATCCACCATACATCGATAGACATTTGTGGAATTAACTTTGACTTTTATTTGGAAAGGTGCAGTGAAAGGAAGACGAGGCTCGACAAGACTATCCCAGTCAAAGGAAACACTCTTAGAACTTGGAGGGGGAACATTCGAAGAAACCAGAATCCCCCTATACAGAAGATTCTGTAATCGAAATCAAATAGACTCTTTTGTTAGGCACTTCACCCCCCAAAAGAAGAGTGTAATCAGCCAGTGCTTGCACTGGCTCAAGCACTTTATCAACCAATGGTTGATGGGATTGATGAGAAATCATATCAGAGGTAGGAGTAGAAGTACTTTCAGACTTGGAACATACCCTTTGAACCTCTAGAATACCAGGGCATAAATGAGTAATATGGTCTCCCTTGCATATCTTACAAGGGAACTTAGGTTTAAAACTTCTACGTCTAGGTTTCTTATCAACCTCCATTCCACTAACATGACTAGCAGTAGTTTGCAGAGGGTCCTGAACATGACTTGCAGATGATCCTGACTCTTTGCTAGTATGACTTGCAGTGACTAGACTTGTGCCCCCAGCATGACTAGCAGTGGCTGAAGGCTTATCTCCAACATGAATAGCAGAGGTTGAAGATGAAGTGCTAGTATGACTTGCAATTGACTAGATTTGTGCCCCCAGCATGACTAGCAGTGGCTAAAGGCTTATCTCCAACATGACTAACAGAGGTTGAAAATGAAGTGCTAGTACTATTCTTCTTCTTTGACTTCCTCTTTCTACTCTTTTTAGATTTCTTATTACAAGAAGGAGGAGAAAAAGGAATCCCATATTTCTCTTTGAAAGAAGATGAACAATTAGCACCCATTTGATGCCCTTAAATTAAAGCATTCAACTGAGAAGCTTCAAGAGCATTTGGAATATTCAGAGTGGAACACAACCAAACGGGTAGTCCAACATTCAACCCAGGAATATTCAAAGTGGCCATAAAGGGAGTACCAACGTTTCCAAAGAAAGGAAAAGCATAAGGATCCCCTTTAGGGAGGGTACCTTGGATGGTTTCCAGAGGAATATTGGCCATATCTAACTGATTCGTAGACCCTTCCCTTACGGGAATGTAGAAATAACTTTCAAGGAAGAAAGATAGGCAATCAAAACCTTTGCCCTTGAGGAGGCAACTCCACAACTTCTGAAAGAACGACCAAAAGCCTTTCAAAATCGGTAGAGTGGTAAGTTAGTCACTCAGAACATAAAGTCCAAATGTGACTAGACAAAAATACCTAAAGCAAACTATATACAAGGAGCAAAGAGCACTCACTAAAAAGTCCCTAAAAGATATCAGCCAGTCAAACTACTTCCAAGTATTTCCACTCCAGGTGATTAGGATCGGACACCAAAATACAAGAAAGTGAAGTAAGGGGCCTTCCGAAGATAGTCTGGGATAATGACAAGCCAATCCTATTAGCAAAGGTATCAGAGGAAGTTACATTGACCTCCTAATAACAACCTATGTCGGTGCAAGCCCTAAGCTTTGCAAGGGTGCCCTCTAGTAGTACCGTTGAGAGTGATACAACGTCGACCTCAGATGCCACGGGATTCCCCTCCATAGCCACCTGTGTAGATCCCTAGGAGTAGCAACTAAGGTTGCCAACTCATTGGAGAAGCCAGGCGGAATAGTCGTGAGGTAAGATCGGACAAGTAGGAGAGGGGGTACCTCTCTTCCTTGTCTTCAAAAACCCTCGTGCTTAACTGCCTGATCCAGAGCTTTCCTGGTCTTCCTAACGCTATTGGATTTTCACTTACTATTAAGATCCCTATGTTTTATAGTTTAAATGGCCTTGGAGATTTATCTCTCCACTCACCTAATCCAAGGCCCTAAAATATCCTAAAACTTGTTGGTGTGTCTAACTTGACAATTATAAAAATTTCTAGTATATTTAATTAGCACTTGTTTTTAAATGGGCTATTATTTAAGTCAAGGGATAAGCAGAAGTGAAACTAGTGGTGTTTTGACACAAAAGAAATTAATAAAAACCAAACTACATGCAAATGCACTTGTTTTCGTTTTTCGATGAAAGAAATTGCTACAAGGTTCAGAGGAACTTCAAATAAAGTAACAAATTTTTCTTTTCTTTTCTTTTACTCAAGCTTCACACTCACAAAAGTTAACAAAACTATGGATACCTAGAAAGATGCACAAATTAATCCTAATGCAACAAGTACATGCTCATGCAAAACTCAAAACTACTCTTAAATCAAGAAATGAAACTTACTTGTTTATCAATTTTTAATTTGCCACTTAAAATGTTTAGATAGAATATAAGTTGTTGACGCTTATTTCGTCCAAACACTAAAAGCAAGTTTCAAGTCAAACAAAAATGCACTTTCACTCATAAAAAGGAAAACTAAATCAAAACAAAGTTCAAGAAATCAAAACAAAGTTTCAAGAAGTTTCCTTCAAAAGCAAAAAAAAAAATGACTTTTCAAAATTGCTCTAAACAAGACTGAAACTTTATGATCGAAGAACAAGCAATGAAACACTTTGCGAGTTTGCAACACAAAACAAGTGAGAACTCAACAAAAAGGTGTTTCAAAATGCACTTAACAATCAACAAGTAGCAACAAGACCTTGGCAATAAAGACCAAAAGATTGAAAAGACAACTTTCAAGAAAGTGTAAACCAGCAACTTCCGGAAAGCAAGAAAAGTAGATGGTCATAAAGATACCGTTTCAACATGCAAACCAAAAAATCACCAAAACAAAACTTGACACAAAGATTGAGATCAACCTTTCTGCCCTAAAAACACAGAGCAGTTAAGATTCCTAACAAGAAATCTTACGTGTTTAATCAAAAACGATGATGTTTGCAAGAAAAACAAATAAGACCAACCTTTTCATAATCAGAGAGAATTTGAAATCAGATACTTGCTGTAAAACTAAAGACTGTCACAGAAAAGTAGTTGTTCAGGGCAGACCTTCAGAAACAAAAATATTTAAAAAATCTTGAAAATTATAAGATATACGTGACTGTGTTTGCACACAGCTGTGTGTATACGTGACAAAGCTTAATGAAACATGCATATACACGGGTTTACTTAAGGAAAGTTGTGTATATACGCTTTTGTAAAAAGAAAAAATAGTGTATATAAAAGGTTCCAAGAAAAATAAAAAACAGTCTGAAGAAATTGATCAAACTTTCAATTCAAGAAAAGACCAAACAGTAACAGAAAGCAAACAGACATATGAGCCCTGTTTGGCTTGAATACACCCAAACTAGGAACAACAATATTGTTGTCCCCATTGGAGTCGCCAATTTTGTTAGGGAATAAATTTCCCTAGTGTCTTGGTTTGATACCCTAGCAGATTGGAGGTTTTCTATACAGAGAAACTCACATTCCATACAGCCATAATGCTAATGTAAGCAAACTCTACGATAAGGGGCATACCTGAGGTCCTAAGTTTGAGAAGATCCTTCCAGGGTCCAAACCCTTCTTGGACTTCCTTTTTCTCCTTCAACTTGAAAAACAATCAATTCCAGAAAGTACAACAGTATATGGACTAAACATCATAAAGAAACCATCTTCATATTATAATGAAAGGTAGTTAGTTATGCAATTAAACAACCATTCACATCTGAATCATAACATGGATATCATAAACATGAAGAACATTTATATCAGGAACAAAGACATGTGTTTCTTTTATTATAGACAAATAAAGTACAGAAAGGAATAATTTCACCTGATTCATCCTTTCGCAAGCTCCAAGCGGAACCGTCTCCCGGATTTGTCCAGTCTCAAGCCTTTAATAAACTCCTTCCATAACTTACTCTGTGATATCTCAAGTAGTATGAAGACATCAACACACACAAGGAAACAAGAGTTTCCTGTAAAAATGGGGGAAGTGCAGGAGGCACTAGGATCTTCAGACTTGGTCAGGGAAATCTCAGCATAATAATATTTCTCTCTCTCCTCTCCTCCCTTAGGTCTTCCCATTGAAGCCTTTTATACTTCTCCCAAAGTAGTTTTTTAGTTGGGAATTCGTTGGGAACAGTTGGGCCATGAGCACTAACAGGTAATCAATATGTGAAACTCGTGATCTCCACCCGAAATTAAGGAGATTTTTTTTTTTTAAGTGTTTTAAGACATATACGCATGTTGGGTATACACAAACTCGCATATATATGCGTTTAGCTCAGGGCAATGTCGCGTATAGGGAATAAAACACTGTTTTTTAAATTTTGGACCAGGTCTAGAAGGAGGGGTTGCCCTAGGCCATAAGTGCTTCATCACAAACCACAAGAGTGAGATTTGGAGCTATACCAAGGACAGATAGTGGGTATCTTTTCAAAGAATAACACACAAAATATTGTACCAAAAGCATAGTGATGGTTCACTTTCCTCCTGCAAAGACTCAATTATCGTTTCACCGACAACAACATCATCTGGGCCCACCCATAGTAGTTCCTATCCAAAACACTCTCGACCAACATCATCTACCCACCAGTGATGTGGTGGAATGCCTGGCTACCTAGGACCCATAGCACAGCTGTGGCAATAGCCTGTTTCTCTAGTCTCTCTAGATCAACAAGTGGGATAGTCAGGTCCTTGACATGAACACCCCATCAACAATGGTACTCTACAAACTTAGTAATGTTCCTCCAATGAGGTAACACTGGATGAAAACCCCCCACCACTCTGGGTGGTGGTAGTTCGATCAAGAAGTAAATATCTTGTAATGTGAGCTCAATCTTGTGTCCCTGCATGACAAAGACCTCTTGGTCTAGATAGAAATAGATCACAATTCTCTATAGCAAGGGCTCACCTACCCTCATCAATGGGTTCTCTACAAACCTGAAAACCCCATAATGATTTAGTGCTCCTCGAACCACCTGATCCTTCTAGATCTTGGATTGAAGAGTATCCAAGTCTCGTTCATGCCAATTGATTTTTAGCTCTTCCATGCCTGCAAAACACCACATTTCTTGTTAGTTCAGAAAAGAAAACAATGGTCTACAGTGATCAACCTATAGCCCCCACAAGGCCAGAAAAACATCCCTCTCTCTCATCCTAGAAAGTGTGAGCTTGTAGGTTTCCAGTTGTTTCTTGCGAGCCAGGTCACACTTTTGGGCCCATAAAGTGTGATGCGACTGTGAGCAAGAGTAGGGGTCTCTCAGGGAGTTGCCAAGTGCCAAAAATTAGGAAATAAACCACTGAAAGTGAAGAGATGAGCAAGGCAACCTACCTAAAAGTCACAGATCCTAATTTTGATGGTCAGTTTGTCCGCTACAATCTCCACAAGGTTTAGGGCCTTTTCTTCCTCTCCAAATTCACCACAACTCACTTAGCAAATGAATCAAAATTAGAGGGAAAATGTCCTTTTGTATAAAAATCCCCAATTTTTCTATTGCCCATTGCAACTAGATGTATCTTATTTTGACAAACCATTAATACCATTGGAAGGCTCTCACCAAGCTATATAATGGATCTTCCTCAGTTTTTGATGATTTGACACTTCACCAAGAAGCCATTTTTCTAAGAAAGGTCACTTCATTGCCTCTCAAAACCAAATTTCTTCATCAAGTGACACTTGTACTTTAAGGTCTACCTCCTCTTAATATGTGTCATACCATATGTCAAATTTCGTCATGAGTAACCATCATTGACTCATGTTTTGATTGTCCCCATTGGGCCTTGTCTATGTGGCAGCGTCATCGAGTCACCCTTGTTCAGAGCATCCATGATGAGTCACCATTGCACTCTTGGAGTCTATTTCATGTTCCATTATATCATGTCACAATATTTCATCCATATTTGCATACCATTCATCCTGTGTCACCCATTTTTGCCTCTAGTCATACTGTCCCCATCCCCTCTAGAGTTAAGTCTGTCACTGCCAGGTCAACCATGCAGTTTATGCTCTGACAAGGGTAGTCATCTGTTTGTCCCTCAGTCCCACTTTTCTCCATTATCCCTAGTGTTAGTCCATCAGTCACATTACTATTTTCCCTCGTGATTTAGTTGAGGATCCTCAATGCCTCATCTATAGCGGGCCTTATTATGTCGACATCAACTCTTTTTTTCCAGAAGAACAACTTGGAGGGTAGTGTATCTTGGTTCCAGCTTCCATTTTTGTTCGATGCCTTGGATCGAGCAGAGGGACTCATCATCTCCCTTTGACTTGGTTGTTTCATGTTCATGATTTATACACTTGATGGTCCAGTGATGCAACATATTGTACTAGTGATTCCCAATGTGTGTTGGATGTTTCGGACCTCACTAGGGGGTGGCCCTTTACATAGACCCAACATGCCTGTTGCATACCTACTATGCTACAACCTCAAATGTAGTTCCACAAATTTGATGGGTTCAGTTCCTATTGATTGTAGTGTTCATAGCATCCATGTCTCCTCTAGATGATCCACTCAGTTTTACAGAGCCCTTCCTTGTTCAACATGGCTTCTCTGGTTGTTCTACCCTCCCTCCCACCCATTTCTTTGAGAGAAGGGGTTTTGTATCTCATTTACTCAGATATTATTGTATTCAATACTAGCTCGTGTTTTTTTCGGGTGCATTATGTATATGGGACACATTGTATTATTTTCTGGCTCTATTATGCCAGCATGCCATGTACCATTTAACATGTACTTCATTGCTCAGTTTTATATTTCTGGGCCAACCATTATTTTTGTACTAAGATATCTCGGTGGGTATGGGTATGCCTCCCCTGTCTCATTGAGGTTCGCTAGCACAACATAAAAGGAGACTTGCATTAGTCTCACCCCCTTTGTCCATATCCTCTTTTAATTTAGCTTCATTGGTCTCTCTCTCTCTTTGACTCCCCTATGTTGTCTAGTGATTGTGTCTTTACAACGTATTTCGGTCATACGTTTTTCTCGTAAGACTCGTACGTTGGAGGAAAATTTGTTATCACAAAAAAATTGATCATCTAGCCTAATTTACTAGATGGATCGAAGTACACCATGTAAAACAAATTTTACCATAGTAAAATTGCTTTCACTGTGAGAAATTACTTAATAAACCACCTTTGCTAAGTAATTTATAGTTAAACCCATGAATAATAGTTAAATAAATCATTATTTATTTGATTTTCTTCTAGGAATAATTAATTAAACCATTGTTCATTTATTATTCCTTGTCATATTTGATCCAAGCATGAAAAATAAACAGATAAATCATTAATTATCTTATTTTTCTCTAAGAATAATTAATTAATCACTTATTAATTATTATTCTTTGTCAAATTTCACTAAATCCCTTAGGAATAATTAAATAAATCATTATTTGTTTATTATTCCTTAACTAATTCCTTGAGATGATAAATAAATCATTTATTTATTTATTATTTCTAAATAAAAGTTTAAATACTTTTTCCCTCCTAAACAAATATAATAAAATATTCTAGGTGGTTATTCCAAGAATGGGATCAATAATATTTTATTAATATTTTATTATTGCTCATTATTCGAGAATAACTCAATATTTTTTTATAAATAGAAGGGTTTCCCATTCGTTATTCACTTTTAATTCTTTTCATTGTTGCACTCACTGTTGTAACTTTGATTATTTTCACTGTTTCACACCATATTTTTGCTAGATTTACACATTATAAAGGAGAGAGATTCACACAAGCTGAAGATGTTTGAGGAGAGCTAAGAAGCCATCCCATAGAGGGGGACTAGTAACATTTATTTATTCCCTTCACAGGTGTTATAATAAAACTATTCTTTGTATATTTGGTTTCCATTGGATGATTGGAGTTATTACTCTTTCTTTTTGTTATTTAACTATGATTGTGGCATAGATCCGGACTTTGGCAGGTTTTCTTTCTATCAGTTGTTACAGATCTACACTGTTTAGCATCCATTTATATTGTTGATATTGTTTGTCATCCACAATCTTAAGTGGGTTATTTTCGTACATCTTTGAGAAGAAATACTACAACATACACATTTGGTTCTTATTGTTGTTGGTTTTTGTTCTGATCTTGTTTCATTTCTATTTTTTCTTTCCGTACTTCTTATTTCCATTGGGTGGATTCACAATGTTGAGTTGTTCAAATTATTGTCGCTGATGAGAGATGGAAGGTTAGAAAAAATTAATGCCTACACTATGGTGAGGTGTAGTGTTAGCTTTTGGAGGGCTAGAAAAAGGAAAGTACAGATTTCCCTTTGGGGGATTTCCATAGGTTGGCGCACATGGGGTATTGATTCCCTTGCTTGGGATTATTAGGCATAGGTGCAGGAGGGTTGTCATCCATAAACTACCATGGATATTCCACTCGAAAATTCATCACAACATATATGATAATATTATATTAAAAATATGAAACTCTACACTAGTATAGTTTTATTAAATTTGTATATTTGTAGATTTTACTGTAAGTAGTGCGTGCATGCGAACAAAAATTATTCGTAATATAGAGAATGAAAAAATAAAATATCACACACACATAAGGCACATGATATGCTATGGGAAATCCTTTCGAGAGAAAACCTAATTGTAAGGTGAGGTCGCTCCACTCTCTTTCTGTGTCTGGAAATATGGCTATATGCACAATGAAGTATGGCCTATGGCCCATGGGCTACTACAATGCACAAATCCTCTGTGTTCTCTACCTCCTATCCTTCTTGGATATTTTTTCTCAACTATGGAACAAATACACTCAGAAGAATGGAATGCCTCTTCCTCTCATTGGTCTGGTTATCACATAGTTAGATAGCCTACTAGTTGTTAAGTTTGACTACATCAGCTCTTAAATAAAGTACAATATAGAATCTTCTAGATTATTTTACATCACAATCATGTGGCTAGCCATTTTTCATGAATAATGGGGGCTGACTCAACATCCTCTCTAACCATGGTGGTGAAAACAGGAAGGATAACTTCTAAGTGGCATAACTTTCGCATATGAACTTCGATTAACACACTTATTGCATAGTTGGAAAGATATATGTGTGTAGAATAACATAAAAAGGTGTAGCTCTAAAGAGACAAATTTTTACCCCCCAAAACTATCATTTGATGTCTCAAAATTCTCTTGGAAGGTTTCAGATCTCATCTTTCCATATTGGGTCCCGCTAGTAAAAATGGCCCCATGAACTAATTCCTCCAATTTTTCTACTTCAAATGCATTGAGATGGATGAAAAGCAATATATTGATACAATATGGATCACACCTTTCCATTTTGAGAGGCCTTTGGTCCCCAAAATCTTCTACTAAATGAGGTGAGGAAACGTTTCCTCCACCTTCTCTTTGGTGTACCATTTAGCTTTGCCTGGAAGTTGTCCCTTCAACCCAATCTACTAAATCTCATGCTACCCTTGTCTTATAGTTGTAGACCTCTTCCAAAAAACTATATCTTCTATCAGTTCTTCCTAAGCATCTGGTGCCAAATCCTCCACAGAAGGTAGGAACTATTCCTCTTCCTAATCTAGCATGGAAGGCTCATAGAGTTTCAAATTCTCTACATTCACAATTGAGTAAATCCAAATATATGGTGGTAAACTGAGTTGATAGGAATTATCACCGACCTTTATCAATATCTCAAAGGGACCATATCTCAAAGCCTTCATTTTCTTATTAGGACCCTCAACCCCTCCTTGTTCAACTATAGCCATACTTTGTCTCCCACCTTGAAATATTTTTCTGTTCCATGCTAATCATGCATGGCCTTATACTTCTCTTACAACTTATAAAAATTTCCTTATGCATGTAGATGGATCTACCTGACGTTCTCTATAAATTTTATATCCCTCAAAGCGTCTCCTATAAGATCTTCCCTCACTCCTCCTTATTGTCCATATGCAATATCCAAAGGTGAAGGTAGAAAATATCTAAAAAAAGGTTCAAATGGGGTCTTTCCTGTAGAAGTCTAGACTTCACTATTGTAGGAATGTTGTATATATACAAGATTTTCATCCCAAGTCCTTAGATGCTTATGGTTTTATCCCCTCAGAAGTTGCACCAAAGTCCTATTGATTACTTTTGTCTGCCCATCTATCCTTGGATGCAATGTTGTAGATCTATTCCAATTTATGTCCATATTCTCCTACAATATAGTCCAAAATGCACTAATAAATAGTGCATCCTCATCTAAAATGATGTTCCTTAGTATCCCAAAGTGCACCCAGACCTATCCAAAGAACAAGTTTGCTTCTTCTCACCCACTAATGGTCTTTTTCTAGGGCATGAAAACAAACATATTGTTGAACTTGTAAACTACCATGAAGAAGTAGTCATGTCCCTTCTTGGTTGTGGGTAAGCCTACCAAAAATTCCATGAAAATTCTTTCCCAAGGATGAATAGGTACATGTAAGCGATGATATAGACCATGTTTCCTATTGCTAGGTTTGCTAGTACAACAAATTATGCATATTCTTATGAACCTATCCACCTGCTCTTGAATGTTGGGCCAGTACACATACCCCTGCAAGTTAGCCAAGGTATTCCCTACACCAAAATTCCTTGCAACCTTGGAGGTGTGAGCATCTCTAATTAGTTGCAATTAGTCACCTTTAGGAACACATAGCTTATAAAACCTATCGAGTAATCCATCCTGGAGCTGGTAGTCAATGGTGTTGTCACCATCATGCACATGAATCTGACTCCGTAACTGTTGATACACCTACTTGAAGTCTCGATCCTTTGAATATGACTCTCTATATGCACTATGGATGAATGGCTCCATGCACATAAGAGTCCCAAAAGCTATGATATTTGATGTGGGTGAACTTTAAACCATTTAACCCAACATTTTTATGTTGTCCTTATTATACTTAGTCACCAAATGCAACTGTTGTAAAAACCCCATCCAATTGTAATGGATGGTATGCTATAGCTTACTATGGGATTACAATTATTGTAATGACTAGTGATCTATGTGGATTACTTCCTCCTTTCCCATCAGATAGTGCTTCCACTTCTTCATAACTTGCAAAACATCATAGAGCTCCTAGTTGTAGGTAGGGTAGTTAAGAACTACCCCATGAAAATCTTCAGAATGGTAGCATATAGGCCTTTGTCCTTGCATCAAGATAGCTCCAATATCATACCCACTCACATTTGTCTCCACTTCATAGGGTTGCTACATATTTGGTAATGCTAGAACTGGTGCTTGAATAATATTCTTCTTTAGCTCCTTGAAAGCCTTTTGTTTACCTTTTCCACATTGGAAACTCTTTCCACTTACTGTTATGGTGTGGAGTGGTGCTACTACCACTGAAAATGATTATATGAATTTCCTTAGGTACTGTACTACCACAGTGAAACTTCCAACCTAAAAAGCATTAGTAGGGACTAACCATTTCATGATGGACTTCATCTTGCAAAGGTCTTTCTTCAACTCTCCTCCATTAATCACATACCCTAGATACATGAAACTTTGCTGCACAAACTCATACTTCATAAGATTTGCTAGAAGCTGGTGCTTCTTTAATGTTTCTAACGCCTGTGTCAAATGTGAAATTTAGTCCTCCAAGTTAGCACTATATACCAATATATCTTCCAAATAGACAATAACAAATTAATAAAAAGGGTGTAGTACATCATTCATTAACATAGTTGGTGCATTAAATAGGCCAAATAGCATGACTAATCACTCATACAAGCCATGCCTAGTTTTGAAGGCATTCTTCTAGGTGTCTTCTTGTTTGACTCGATCCTAGAGATATCCAGACTTCAAGTCCAACTTGGTGAAGTAATTTTCTTGCTAAAACTATTCCAATAGATCACCTATCCTGGGTAAGGGGTATCTATTCTTGGGTGTGATTTTATTAAATTCCCTATAATCTATACACATCCGCTAAGTCCCATCATTCTTTGAAAGAATAATTATTGGTGACCCACATGGTGATGTACTCGGTCAAATGACACCTCATTCTTGTAACTGATGCAACTGCTTCTTCACTTCACTTTCTTTTAAAACAGACTGCCTGTACAACCCAATATTTGGCAATGGGGAGTCTGGAAATAGCTGGATCTCATGCTCCACCTCTCCCTTAGGTGGTAACACTTTAGGCTCTTTTAAAACATCCCTATGTGCCTATAACAACTCCTCAAATTGTTGTTTTTGTTTCTTGGTGCACCCCTCTAGGGATGCCTTGCCTCTTATTGGCCCCTCTTCAATCTAACTTTCTCCTAAAAATAATAAAACATACTTCTTGGTGGAACTGGTCAATTTATTGTCTCGGTTGGTAGTTATAGTGATCTTTTTTACTTGACATTGTGTGTGTTGATGATGAATGATTTACATCCTTGATGAGCTATTACTGGTTGTCTCTCCTCATTAATATTACATCTCGCATGTACATGTACTGACTCTAGAACACGAATCCACATACATCAAGGGGAATCTGATCTAGGTGGATATTGGTGGCCACCCACCTATCCTACTTGGACCCCCACAACTATCTCTTTTAGTTTTTTAGTTTCTGTAATTGTAGCACAATTTACTATTTTTAGTATTTTTCTGGGTCCTAAACTTCTAGAGACGTTTTGAGGCCCTAAACAACGTTTTTTGGGAAATCTGGGAGTAACATGGGTCCATCAATTGATGTTTCTCTTCCTAATGTTATAGTTCCTAGATAGATATTTCTAACGAGATATTGTATGCATCAAACAGAGAACGTATGCCAAAGTTACGACCCCGAGAAGTTGATGTACCAATTTGCCCAAACAAGGTGCACAGTTTGGTATTTCATCTTCTAAGGTTAGGTTTTTGGATGTTTAGGGCTTCCCATTATTTCTCAACGATAAATAGGCCTTCAAGCATCATTGTAACATATTTTAGAGGCATGTAGCCGCCACATCTCTTCTCAGAGATAAGCTACCATTGCCTTAGCTGGTTGATTTCCATTCCTATTTGTAAGCATATTTCAGTGTTTTACAGTAATGAAATGAAGTATTATTTCTATTGCATCTCCGTATTTATGGTTATATCTATAATTTGTTGCATTCCTATTTAAATCTAGATCAGTGGTATTGTAGTGGTATGCTTTTTCTCTGATTTCCTTTGCATGCCCCCAACAAGGTTGAGATATAAGGAGTTAGGGATTGAACTAGTCAAGCCTTTGCAAGACCAGCCTCGCAAATCTTGATAGCCTCCCATGGCGGATGGAAAGAAAGACAATGGGGAGGAGATGCTATCAAAATATTGTTCAAAGAAGCCCTCGAGCAACAAAGGAGTGTATTGATGGACAACTTTGCCCAGATCCTTCAGCGACTACCTAGAGGCAACGCATCGGCTTGCAACAACTACTTTGGAAATGCCACACCCTTTAAGTTACAAGTTAATTTTGAAATCCCCATCTTCGAGAGTCAAATAGATGCAGATGTCATAGATAAGTGGTTAAATCTGCTAGAAGAGTATTTTTCTATTCTTGATTTTTCGAGTCGGGAAAAGATTATTTTCGCTCTTCTCAAAGTAGCCCCCCACATGCAGGACTAGTGGAAAACCTACTACGAGCAGAAGGATGAAAGTACGGGCTCACTATTTTCAGCCGCACCCACTTGGAAGTCATTCTGGGATGCCATCAAGGAGTAGTACTACCCTATCAAAAACTATGAGGACAAATACATAGAGTGGACCACGTTGCGGCAGGGGAGGGACCAAGATGTGCTAGAGTTCACAAACATTTTTCATACCCTTCACACAAAGTTGAGTATCAAGGATTCTGAGCTGCATTTGATACTCAAATATGGCGGCTGCCTATGCAGATACATCTAGGAAGAGATGGAGTTCCTAAACATCTCCTTGCTTGGCACGACACACCGATACACTGTCAAAATCGAGCAGAAGTTCAAACAAAATAAGCAAGACTTTGGATCTGCAAATATGAAGCAAAGAAAAGGCTTCCCTAAATCATAGAACCAAGGAAAAAGCCAAGATGGGGAAACCTAAGAGAAACCGTTGAAGCTGCAAGAAAAGAACAACACCACGAAGTCAAAGAAGGACACAGGAAAGTGGTGTGAATTCCATAAGAGCCCCACTCACAACACAAGTGAGTGTCAGATCAAGTAGTCGCTAGTGTCCGAGTTGAAAGCTTCAGAATTAGATGCATTTTCCAACCCTGAGTCAAAACCTGACAAGGGGAATGGCAATGGGAAGTAGATCATTGATGCAAAGCCCAACGCCACTATTGCCACAACCAAGATCCATAAGAATGAGCCCAAAGATCTAGAGGAGGGGGGGCGTCTTTTCCACTCACAGATGTGGGTGAAGGGTTCGCCGCTTCAATTCATTGTTGACAATGGGAGCCAAAAGAACCTCATTTCAGCAAAGGTGATGAAGCGGTTGGGCCTACCAACTACACCACACCCACATCCATATAGTATTGGGTGGCTTCACTAAGGATGAGATCTCTGGGTTCGCCAGCAATTTTACCTTCCCTACAACATAAAACCCTTCACCAACGAGGTATTGTGTGATGTTGCACCTTTGGATGTTTGTGATGTATTATTAGGCCAGCCATACTTGTGGAGGCGACATGTTGTGTATGAGTCAAGGCCTTGTGCTATCATTATTTCTTTGTGTAATTCATTATACAGGATACCGGAGGTAGCCCCACCTATCACCACCTCTTTGATCATTGCTACGAAAGGTAGCAAGCTTATCTCCTAGACTAGGAAATTCACTTTCTATCTAGTTCACTCCTTAAGTAAGGGGAAGATCATCACCACATCCATGACCCCCGCGAAGTGTTCCTCCACACAACAACATCAGATTGATATGGTCATGAAAGTAGATAGGAACAACTTCTCCTCACCCATATGGGTATCACACAAGTTTCAGGTGGGCAACAAAGTCTAATTGCATTGGTAGAAAGAACGCCTTAACAAAACCCATCAGAAGCTCAGATCACTTCGACATGGTCCTTATGCCATTACTAATGTTGTGGGAAACAATTTTTTGGAGCACAAAATTCCCTCATTCCTTCGCCTGTGCCAAGTATGCAATGTGTACCATCCTCGACAATGCTTTCCACCATTACTAGACACATCCGAGATTGAAGAACAACTCACGAGGGACCAGGTTCAACAGATAGAGGAACCCAATGCAATGGGGACCATTTCTTCCTAAGAGGTGAGGAATGATCTAGGTGGATGTTGGTGGCCACCACCTATCCCACTTGGACTCCCACAACTGTCTCTTTCAGTTTTTCAATTTCTGTAATTGCAACACAATTTGCTATTTTTAGAAATTTTTCGGGTCCTGAACTTTCGAAGCCGTTTTGAGGCCCTAAACAAAATTTTTTGGGAAATCTGGGAGAAACATGGGTTCATGGATCAATGTTACTCTTCCCAAAGTTATAGTTCTTAGATAGATATTTCTAACAAGATATTGAGCATGTCAAACGAAGATCACATGCCATAGTTACGACCTCGGGAAGTTGATGTACAAATTTACCCAAACGAGGCTCACAGTTTGGCATTTCATCTTCTAGGATTAGGTTTTTGCATGTTTAGGGGTTTTCCATTGTTTCTTAACAATAAATGGGCCTTCAAGCCTCATTCTAACACAGTTTAGAGGCATATAGCTTCCACATCTCTTCTCAGGGATAAGCTACCATCACCCTAGCTGGTTTATTTATATTTCTGTTTGTAAGCATATTTTAGTATTTTGCAATAATGAAATGAAGTATTATTTCTGCTACATATCTATATTTATGGATATCTTTGTAATTTTTTGTGTTCCTATTTAAATCTAGATCAGAACCACATCTATATCTACTTTATTAATAAAATCAACACTAATAGACAATCTAATTTTGCACTTTTTTTACCTTTAGCTCTGCATCCTTATATACCCATCCTAGTGAATATGGGTTTGAATGATCATAAATTTCAATCCCAACTTCTTGACCATCTCCACTGTAATGAGATTTTCCTATGATCATGAGTCAAACAAAGCATCAATATTTGTCTTCTTGAACTATAAATTTATATGGAAGGGTTTGGTAATTTATTTATCTTCTTGTTTCTAAAGACTAAGAATCACCTCCTTCTGCATTGATGTACATACAATCTTCTCATCCACTTATGAGCTTATTTCATCTTGGTTTCTAACATTAGTGGCCATGAGATTCTTCTTATTATTATCTTTCGTTTTTTCTTCAAGTTTAGCTTTGGATGCAACTTCCAACACTTCTCCTCTATATTGCCATCAATATTGTAGTGGTTTCTAATATCTTTGAACTAGTGTGTTGTGGCTTCTGTCTTTTAATATTTTACCCCATTTTGCTTCTTCTTTCCTTCCTTAGAAGCATCATGTTTCTCTTTCTGCTTCGATACACTTGATTGTGCTCTCTCTAGTCCTATGTTCTCTAGGTACTATGCCTATACACAAGCCTCATCCATTGATTTGGGATTTAACAACATCACCTTCTCATGAAGATGGCAGTGGAAACCCTATAAATACTTGAGGAGTACATCTGGGTTCTTTGGAGAGATACCCAACAATATGACCATCTTTCTAAACACCATGATGTACTCCTGCATGTTTTGGCTCAACTTTTGCTCAAGTAGTGCCATCAGATCAACTGATCCTCTATGTAACCAATCAGATAAAAATGTGACTTAAGGAGGGTTTTGAAGTCCTCCCACTTAGTCACTAGAGGCTAACCCTCCAACCTTAGGGTCTCCATGTGGCTCTCCCACCAAGTCAGTGCATGGCCCTCTAATTTCAACCGCACAAATGAGATCTTCTATCCTTCCTCAATTTGATGGACATTGAAATAAACTTCTAGTTACTGGAACCAATGGTTCAACTTTAGGGCCTTGATCTCGCCATGGTACAAATTGATATCAATTTTTTCTTCCATTTTAAATAGGGTATATGATTGGTTCATGGCATTCGAATTGGGTTGATCTTTTTATGATTCCTTCTTCAGCTTGTTCTTTGTTTCTTCCTGATCTCCCGATCCCCCTTCTGATTTGTCCTCTGCATTTGAACCAACACCTTCTTCAAATATCCCAAATTTATTTCTTAGGAGTTTTACATTTTTATTTATATCAATGACTTATTTATCAAGCCGCAAAAACCTCACTTCCGTAGGATCATGAGGGTCATTTACATATTTTTCGGCCATGATTAGGGTTTTAAATATTTGGCTTCACCGATTTAAATACCATGTAAATATGCAAAAAATACCTAGAGGAACCTACTATGATACTAATATGATCCATTAACTACTGTTGATATTTCATTAGATAGTTTTTCATAATAGATATGATAACATTATATTAAATTCTACACTATTAGAGTTTATTAAATTTCTAGATCTGTAGATTTCACTATAATTAGTGCATGCATGTGAATGGAAATTATGAAAAAAATAGATAATAGAAAAGTAAAAGATCACACACACATAAGACACAACATATTCTCTAGGAAACCCTAGGAGAAAACCTAGCTAGAAGGTGAGGTTGCTCTGCTCTCTTTCTCTCTTTGGAAATATGGCTGCAAGTACAACGAAGTATGGATTAGGGCTCATGGGATACTAAAATGCATAAATCCTCTCTATGTACTCTACCTCCTATCTCTCTTAGAAATTTGTTCTTAGCTATGGAATAAATTCACTCGAAAGAATGGATTGCTTCTTGCTCCTAGTGGCTTGGTTATAACACAACCCAATAACCTACTAGTGGTTATGTTTGACAACATAAACTCTTAACCAAAGTTACAATATAAACTCTTCTAGATTATTTTACATCACAATCATGAGGCTAGCCCATTTTCCATGAATTATGGGGGTTGACATGACATCCTCTCAATCCATGGTGGTGAAAACATGAAGGCCAACTTCCAAGTGGGATAACTTTCATATACAAACTCCGATCGATGCAATTCTTTTGCCATTGGAAATATCTATGTGTGTAGAATAACATGAAAAGGTGGTAATAAAGCTACAAATTTTTACCCTACAAAAAGCCATTTGATGTCTGAAAATTCTCCTGGAAGGTTTCAGACTCCATTTTTCCAAATTGGGTCTCATTGATAAAAATGGCCCTATGAGCTAATTCCTCCACTTTTTCCACTCGCAATGCATTGATATGGATGAAAAATAATATATTGGTCCAATCTAGATCAGGTTGGGATAATATCCAATGTTAGATGGTGTTAGTACTATGGATGTACTTGTAAAGTTTGGGAATGATGGTGGTTGACCATATGTATTTCCTTGGTATGAGAGAGGGTTCCCAGGTTCAAATTGGATGAGTTTCCCAATCAGCCAATAAATAAAATCAGATTTGCCTCCTTTATCTTGGTTCAAATATATTGGTCATGGAGTGCTAAGAATAAAAGATTAGAGGTAACTTGATTGTGTATAAATAAGATCAAATTATTGAACCCTACTTATGGTTTATTTCTTGTTTTGTGGCACAACTGATGCTATGCCTTTACAATAATGAGAAAAAGTGATTTGAGAATAAAATATATAAAAAGGGGATCTAGAACATCAACCTTACAAATAATATGATTGTTTCACCACTCATGGACATGGTATGTTATATGGGTGGCTAAAGTCTGTTGAAATTGAGTATGATAATTCCAACCCAGTATCATGATGAACTGGGAGCTATAAAAAGGTGAGGAAACATTTTTCCAAAGACTCAAAGGTGCCATGTCCCGTAAACTTTCATTGACATACCACTTCATTGAAGGTATGCTGAGGGTACATTGAAATAGACTCATTCTAACTAAGTTCTTGATGATGCTATTGGATGAACACCATAAGTGAGAATACATGATGTCATTGGTTAGGTATTCTCTCTGTTTAGCTTCAAATATTGGAATATTCGATGGTAATTTGGTCATCATGGCTGGCCATGTAGGATCATGGGCCATGGGATAATTTTTCATCTTCTACAAATTTGATAGGTTAACTACAAATGGGACGGTTTGCATGGTGTTGGCCATTATGGCATGACCTGGTTGAGATGTAGTATAAGTATTACTTTGAGAGGAATATGTTAATAACAAGGTAGCACCAAGAATGGATAAGACTAACAAAGTGGAACGTATATGTTTTCATGAAGTAGAAGGTTGAGTAGGATATGGTGCTAGACTTGGCACTCAAACTAATGGTGGGAGAATTTAAAGGAACCTAGAGTGACAGGGAACCATGGGGTCCCCTATGGTGCCCTAGTGTGTGTGTGTGTAATGTGAGGGGGATTCTAATAAAGCCAAAGTATCAACACATAAGAGAAAAAAATAAAATATTAATTTCCCTTAAAATGTTTAATGTGTGAAACAATCTAATGTAAGGTGTGGGGGTTTTGCATATGAAATTCCTAAATACCTAATGTCCTTCCACTTAATCAGTAACTTGAACTTCATGAAGTTTTACGACGATGTAGTCTCAAGCCACTAGCCAAAAAACTAACAAAGGTATGGATGGAGGGTTATAATGAGGGGTATTGTGGCTACGTCATGAAGAAACTGACAATGCTTCTAGAAACCATATGAAAGCCACTTCAGGTACAAGTGCTCCCACACCTTCCACCCATAGGGAATCATGCCCTAAAATTAAACAACTAAGTTACCTTAGTCAAGTGTGGGTGAAATAATCTTAGCTTCTAGTTGTCAACATTAGACCCAAAGCCCCTAGTAAGAATCAATATATTCAAGGAGCTTGTGATAGTTCACAATTTAGGTTTAATCCCTTCATGGGTTTTTTCTCACCATTGGATTTTTTCCATTAGATTATGGAGGATTTCAAGTAATTTAAAGATTCAAATTCTATGTTTTAGATATGAAACAACAAAGGGAGGTTGTTCAGATACCTACCCCTGTGGTCCTAACTTAAACTATTAATTGTTTTGACCCTTATGGCAAAATTAAAAGTGTTCAAGTTAAGGTTTGTTTTATAAGCCTTGAGAATGAAGGAGGATGACATTTACTCAATATGCTTTTATAGGTCTTGAGAATGAAGGAGGATGACCTTCATTCAATATTCTTAGGGTGTGGATATGAATTTCAAATAACTAAGTACAAATTTCTAATTCCCTTCAAGATTGTTAAGGTGTGAAAGGGAAGAACATACCCTTTAGACACATTTTAGGTGAAATAGGTGTGTGAAGTATTATGTGTGCAAGATGTAAAGTAAACATACAAAGTGTGTCTGGATTGTAATAAACATGGATATCAATGTATCCATTACAAGTTCCTCCTACATACATTAAGAGTGGTGTACCTTGAAAAAAAGGAAGTGATGTGTGTTTAATGGGATGCTTACTCCTCCTAGTTAAACTATATGTAAATTTCCAATCCATATGGAGCATTGATAGAATTTAGTGATTTTAGAAACATTTTTGATTCCCTATAAGATCATTGAAGTGAGAGAGGAAAGAGCATACTTTGTTTCTTAGTTTCACTATTCCTGGTCCCAAAATACAAACTTAAAGAAAAGATACATGCAACTCATGTGGACAAGAACATGAAAAAATTCTCTACTTTAGTGGATAAGTGGAGCAAGAAAAACTTGTATAGTATGCATAAAATTGGTAGGAGTGAATGCAGGTGGCCATATCCGTTTTTTAATACCGGTGGAATTGACCGGAAAAAATAAACATATCTGAATTACAGTGTGGTAAGGCTTGGGGATGGGCTACAAACTTGAAAAAATGTTACCACAATAAAAATAAATGAAAATAATAGAGAAAGAAAGCCTACAAACAACCAACAATAGTAGAAAAATGTTAGTGGAGTTGCCATTATTGTAGTAGGGAATTTAGAGCGATTGTGTCCCAGGTTCCATGTTTAATTGTATCATGGTTGTCATCTACAAGGAAGCCCACAAACAAAAATATTAGAGGTTAAACATAAAATAAAAATGTAACGTAAGTAAAGGGAAAAAAAGAAGAATAAATTATACACTAGAATAATGAAGAAAATAAGAAACAAACTAAACAAAAGAGAATAAAAAAAGATCTTGTTTATTAGTTGCTAGTAGAGATACAATATATGAGTCTGAAGATACTTGAAAAGTTATGGTAAGAAATGTTGCTATCTAACTCTCAACAAGAAGCTTCCTTTCTCCAATCCTATTTGAAAAGAACCTCTCTATGAAATAATCTATAGAAGACTCTCAAATGGTGAATTCCCTTAACAAGGTAGTGCTAATTTCTCAAGCCATTTTTGGAAACATAACTTTACTTTAACTTCTTCTTGTTTGTAGATCTCATTCTCCTTGTATTTTTAGATTCAAAATCAGCTCATGGATTCCTTTAAACCATTAATGAGATGGGAGATTGGTAAGAGACATGTTACATCCCATTAAGGCTTGAGAGGCTTGAAAAGAGAAACTGACCTTGAGCTATCAAAAAAATTTGGCCATTCAATGTGATGTGATCCATTGACTATTGAGTTATCAATTTAGTGAATCTATGTGGCTATCGAAGAAATAACCTTGTGGTCTATGCAAAAACTAATTTATGTATTCACATGGTTCGATTTTTTAATTGGACCTTTAGAAGAACTTTGGTTTTTTGGGTTCCATGATGCTTATAGTGGAATTTTAATATGCTCACACATCTTGATTTTGATGCTAAGCGTAAAATGACTTGTACAATTTTACATATATTTATCCATAATAAAAACCTTGACCGTGTTATGCAAATTATCTATGTTTCATGTCCTACCTTTGTACTACAAGGATTACTTAACTGCTCATCTTGACATTGTGTTTTGTGAATTATTTCCCATAACATCTCTTTAAGACTAGATGTAAGTTATTAACTTCCATTTTCACTCTTGCATGACTCTATGAAGGTGGTACATGAAAATTCGATATCCTACTAAAGGATACCATAACTCTAGTATTTAATATCTAAGGCTCCCATTAAGGAATAATTTATCCATCACACATCTCCAAATACATTAAACAGATGAGAAGTATGATGACTAAAAGAGGGAAGGAGTAAATTTGTGTTGAGACAACCAACTCATTAGCTAGATAATAATTTTTTTTCCACTAGTCAATACATACCAATGGCACTTAAAATTATCTCTAGAAAAAGAAAAAGAAATAAAATATCGAATATAGGGATCATGAATGAGACATGCATCTTAGAACTATTCAACTTAAAATAGATAATGCACTAGTGTGCAATTTTTTCTTGACTCAAATACTAGAACTATCAAGCTCAATTTAGAGAAGAATACAATGCTCCTTACTCCAAATACTTTTAGAATAATTCTAAAATTTCTTGAGTCTAATAAGTAGCTTAGACTCACTAAAGATAATTCTTTCCTATACCCAAAAGGTGATAGAATGAATATTCTTCAAGAATTTATACTGTCCACTGCATCCTTCTTGTACAATGTTTCTTCCATAAACATCTCTATTTTTACTATGCTGTATACATATTTTTCCTATTTATTTTCTCATGTTATGGGGTATGATTTGAATTCAATGGTTCTTAGGTCAATATTGTATGTTTTTTTACTTCTCTTTCAAATAGACACCCTATTTTATTGGGGGAATTTATTTAGAAAAAGATTTCATATCAGTTGGTCATCTTCCCAAAATCTCAGAAATTCTACATGATGACCTACCTAGTGATGGAAATAGCCTTGTGCAACATATTCTACCAATTAACTTGTAATAATATCATGAACCTAGATTCATAACCAACTCAATTATTGTATCCTATCTTGTGGAAGAAAAAAATTCCATTTCATTTTTATCATGTCCACGATTATTTCGTCTACGAGTTCAACTATATGCTAATAGGGCAAGAGCCCAAAATAATTTCTAAGGAAGAAATGAATATTTTTATAGGAAATAGGATATACAAGGAATAACATAATAATGCTCCCACCAAGATATATTGATATTAAGGAAAACCCTTACTACTCCCTAACTTTGTTGAAGTATGAAGCTTGATTTTATTTAATAGAAAAAAGAAAAGATAATCTATTACACTCCATTTTACAATATAAGAGATTAAAATAACAAATTGTTCCCATTTTGATGAATTTTCAAAATTATTAAAATCCTGTAATTTAATTGAGTTGAATCCATCGAAGGATTGAACCGAGAAGACACCTTTTCTAGTACTTAGCATCCATGAGATACCAAATGAATAATTAAGAAAAGAGGGAAAAGGCCCTTAAGCTCTCATCCTTCTCAAGCACCATAGATTGGTTAAAGTTCTTATTCTACCTAAAGGACAAAATAATATCTATAAGAGGAGACAACAATGACCAACACTTTGGTGATAGTCATGGAGAAGACCCACCCCCTCTTAATTCTCTTGAAATGTCACATGTGGTTTCCTCATCCAAAAGTAAAAGATCGAGTAACAAATGGTCATATCATGCAGAATGACCCATGTAAATGGAAGTAGATAGTATTGTAGTTTCAGAATGGGTAATGATATGAATGGCTGAAGCTAAAAACCTTGTTGAATAATTGGTTGTTGAAGAGACTATCTTATTTGAAGACTATTCTTGAACTATACAAGATACTCATTATGGTAAATCTAAAAAGAAGTTGCATTTTGAAAAAGTGCAAATAATGAAGAATAAGGTAGTGAGTCAAATGAATATAAATATATTTTTTTATGAGTTGGACCTTTTGGCTTCCTAAAACTACATCAAACTATAGGGGACACTCTTGCTCATTCAATAATATAGCAAGAATATGAGAATTTGAGAATGAGGAAAGAAATACATGAGCTTCAAGAAGCTCTTAGTCCAACACTCTTGTTCATGACTCGATTGTATATTTAGGCATATAACATAGCAATTACACCCATCATACACTACAATATTATAGAGGAATCACCACTGTTAACATGAATAAGAAATTACATCGCTATGAACATTAATAGGTTACTCTAAATTACAAAAGAAAAATGGCAAATTCTCTCCAGTTGAGAAATTTATCTCATAGGATTAAATCATTTTCTAAATATTGACAATGATACTTTTGAGAATCATCAACAATGTGTTGAAAATGTTTTGAATACATTTGTAAATAAAATCAACTCTCTAAATGAAATCCAAAGAATATTTCCTACTCCAAAGAGGATTAAGTAGATCAAAGTATGTTAATATGATAGACTTAAGATGCTAGAGGATTCTCTTGTTGAATGTTAAAGCATTGATGACCATAGAAGCATCAATTTATTTAAAGCCATTAAGATTGTTGAAGATTTAAAAGGACCTAGAATTATTAGGGACTCCATGATGGCCCCTAAAGGTTTTTTAAGAGATGATTTGGATGCTATCATAATATAATTGGGAATTGTTTTCGACAATGTGACCAATTTTCCAGAATCCCAGATCAAGAAATTGTTGGCCACATTTGATAATTACAACAACGACCAATTGGCTAATATTACACTATTGTAGTCAAATTCTAAGGACATATAAGATGATATATTTACTTATAGAGTCAAGAAGATCATAACCATCCCACACATGAAGGAATACATTGAATAATGGATCAATAATATCTTGAAATGAATTAATTAAGCCTCAATAATTGCCTGAGCAATTATGACAACGAATAATCAAGGAGTCAACTATATAAATTTCTTCTCTAACAATGAAAAAGAGAGATAAATTATTCCATTTCTAATCCTTTGGAAATTTTGTGAATGCATTTTTTTTTAAATAAATTCCCATTCTCTTTCCCATATTCATGCCAGGAAAAATACTGAGAGGGGGGTGGGGGGGGGGGGGGGGGGGGGGTGAATTAGTATTTTAAAAACTCACTTCAACCTTTTAATTTCTTATTATGATTTCTTTACGCTACTATTATTCAGGAAACCAACATATGCACATGGCTATTATTAAAGAAAACAACATATGTCCATATAACTAATTTATCATTAGTTCATTGACTGTTCATCTTTAATTAATGCATCATTACTTCATTATTCATTCATTAAGAAACTTTAAAGAGTAGATATATAATCAACACATAATAGACATATCAACACACATGAACACCAAGATTTTTAGGTGGAAACCTAATGTGTGAGAAAACCACCACTACTGCCATTTTTGTCTTCTTTTATTATAAAGTAAAAATTCTTACAATCTTGTACTGGTGTAGACTCATACTAGTACACCGATACCCACCTGGAGAATGCTATAAGCTTCTCTCATTCTCTATCACCTACTATAAGGTAGCTCCAACTCCCTGATCTCATTTACTAGCTTCTACCGGAAGGGAGATTCTTCCCCCTTCTTGAAGGATTCTACCCTCAACTCCTTGTGGACCACTTTTCAAAATGTTTCAGACTGGATCCACTAGTCAAAAAATCATTACACAACCTATAGGCCACCTTTCATCAAATTTTCAAACTAGATGCATATAAATCATAAACCCAATCAAACTGAAGTACTGAATCTAAGATACCATCACACTATAAATAAACTGAATTTTGAAGCATCAACACATTGAATGGAAATCGCAACTAGAAATAACAAATATCAAATTTTGTATGCTACTTTACTAAAAAGGAATCATGTATGTATACACTTTCTCTATGTCAAAGCTATCCACAGATCTCAAATCACTGACAGATGAATCAAAATCACTGTCATACTGAACTAATCACTGAATCACATATTGAATCCATCATACATTTTTGAACTAAATTCATATCACTAATCATCATTCCATTCCTTAACCAAATCAATCGAATCAGTACTGTCAAACACATATTATTATGAGAGAGACATCATTGATAGACAACATCAAAAATAATGGAATTGATCAAACATCATTAACAACCCATTTTGAAAAACCCTAGCATGTGTACACAAATTTCATAATACACATCAACATATGTACGTGCTTCCTATACACAATACCCATGTACAGATCTGCACACACTAAAAAAAACTTCGCAAAATATATATGTTATTACCAAAAGTAGATCAACGTATGTATGCTACCTTTAATAGATAAACCATCATACAAATATGAAATCAATAAATCATGCCTTTGATGTAAACATAACATACACTTCACAAACCTTACTATCACACATTCATCTCAGAGTATCATTATCACCACAAATCTATCATAGTTAGCCATAAACATAAACGATCAAACAAGCATATTCATTAGTATTTACTATACTTTTATATCTATCATATGTAAATCTCCTCTATACTTTTTGGTGCACCCCTCTTTCAGATCAAATCATTCATAGGAAATATAATACTTGCACACCCTTAACACTCTGATCTCCATCTCCTTATATAGCTTTATCCTTAGCCAATACCTTAGGCCAATGCTTTAGTAATGTCATTAGTATTTTTTGATGAGATCAAATAATTGTTTTTCATTCTCATTACTACGGGCCAATACCATGGTAATGACCCATGCTATCAAGTTACCATGGTGCAAATTATGTGCATGACTTCTCTCCACCATTCCTCAATATGTACGCAATTTTACTTCACAGGGCCACTTATACTTTCTCACTCTTTATCTTTACCATACATTTGTCTCTAAACTGATATTCCTTTGTTCATGTCACTTGTAACATCTGTATAACCATCATGTTGACATCTTTATCAAGTAGGTTTCCATCAAGGACAACACATTAGCTATAATGCCAATAATCTCCCCCTTTGGACTTGATGGAAATCACTTTGGTGTTTGATCACCATCACCTATAAATACTTGCAAACACATCTGTAAAAATATCAAGCTAAACACCTAGCTTCTTTCCCAAAACATCTCGCCAAACACCAAGCTTCTCTCCCCCTTTTAAATAAATAGAAAATGGTGGACCAATGTTGAATGAAAATTTCCTATTTACCATGCTCTCCCTGAGCATATGCTGGAGATTTTTAGTGAAGTACTTGACCCTATGAATCAAAAAAATATGACTTTTCCTATCACCAAGGACTCATGCTTACATTAATCACCCAACACAGTGTGGTTACATATTCAACATAACATCAATGTCCCAACAAATGATATTACATACATGAACGATTTGACCTTAATAGACCATGATATGGTTTTACAATGATTCACAACATGGGTCTTTACATGACCTTTACATCAAGAGACACATATGATACCAAAAATAAGAACCTCAACCGTGAGTTAGCAAGACCATAACAACCATTAGCTTCCATATGCGAATCTCCAACATAAAACTCTTATAGAAAGAACATGAAAATTTCCAACAGTAATAGAAGCAGCTAGTCGTGAGTAAAGAAATGAAACAAGACATGCTTATGGAAACATAATGCCAACAAGGAAGTTTAGAGTTATAATAGATTCTCCCCCTAAACCAACAAACTGTAGTAAACCAATGTCAACAACATAAGACCATATTAATGAATGCATATAGGAGGCTCCTCCTAGATCTATGCCAATTTTACCAATCACTAATATGTATACATGATTGTCTAACTCAGAAACTACGTATATATGCTACTATTCTTCACATAATCTACGTACGAAAAGTAAACTATAATAAATTATAGTCTTAGCTCCCCATGAACATAAAATACTTTTCAAAATATTAATAGAGAGATGAAGCATGGATCATTCCTAATTTATGTTTGAGATATTCAAAGGAGTCACATGGAAGAGGCTTTGTAAATATATCAACAAATTTCTCCTATGAAGGAACATATTCTAGCTTGATCTTTTGTTCAAGCACTTGTTCTCTCAAAAACTAATATTTGATTGGAATATGTTTGGTTTTTGAGTGAATGACATGATTTTTAGATATGCTTATGGCACTAGTATTGTCACAAAGAATAGGTACAAGGCGAGAAAAAGTGATTTAAATGTCTTGCAACGTTTGCATCATCCATAGAAGTTGAGTACAACAAGATGCAAAAACAACATACTCTTCTTCAGCGATATATAAAGTGATGGACCTTTGTTTCTTGCTGAACCATGAAACCAAGCAAGGTCTCAAATAAAAATCTCCTCCACTGGTACTCTTACAATCATCAATATTTCTAGCCCAAACTGCATATGTGTAAGCATGAAGAGTAAAGTATGAATTTTTGGGATACCATAGACCAATATCTTGAGTTCCTTGTAGATACTTGAATATTCTCTTAGCTGCTAAGAGATGAGTTTCTTTAGGATTTGCTTGAAATCGTCCAACAATCCCAAATACATGCATAATATATGATCTTATGCCTGTGAGATAGAGAAAGATTCTGATCATAGATCTGTATTCTGGTTGATTGACTAAAGGAGATTCATAATTTTGACGGATATCACATCCTATTACCATTGGTGTGCATACAAGCTTGCATTATTCCATTCCATATTTCTTTAAAATCTGCTTGAGGTACTTGGTTTGAGAAAGGAAGATACCATTCTTAGTTTGTTGAAATTGAAGATCAAGCAAATATGTTAGTTCACCAAGTAGAGACATCTCAAATTATTATTGCATAAATGAAGCAAATTATTGACTCATAGATTCTAAATTACTTCCAAATATGATGTCATCTACATAAACAAAAACTATCAAAACTTTCTCAGTATCAAATTTATGTATAAGTTGTTATCTGGAGACCCTTATGTGAAGCCTTGTTGTTGAAGATACGTTTCAAGACAATAATACAATGCACGAGGAGCTTGCTTTAACCCATATAAAGCCTTCTTATGTTTGCAAACAGTATTTTTTTATCATTTCCAAGAATAAAGCCTTCAGGTTCTTCAATATAAACTTCTTCTTCTAGATCCCCTTTCAAGAATTCATATTTAACATCCATTTGATATACTTTAAAGTTATGAAGGATTGAAAATGCAAGAAACATTATTATGGCTTTAAGTCTAGCTACAAGAGAAAATGTTTCTTCAAAGTATATCCCTTCCTATTGAGCATAACCTTTTCATACAAGCCTTGCCTTGTTTCTAATTAATTCTCCATTTTCATTCAGTTTGTTTTTTAAACACCCATTTTGTTCCAATAACATTTTTATTATGAGGCCTTGGTACTAATTCTCATGTATGGTTCTTTTGTATTTGATCAAGTTCTTCATTCATTGCCTTAACCCAACATTCATCTTAGCTTGTTTGATTCACATTTTCAGGTTCAATTCTAGATAGTAAGGCTAAGTAACTAGAAGTTCCAACAAGAGTTCTAGTAGTTTGTATACCAACTTCCTTTTCACCTAGAATTTGAATTTCAGGATGATTTTTTTTAACATACCTTGAAGGAGTTTTTTTTTCACATATATCTGTATTCTCATTTCCTTATTCTGATGCTTCATTGTCTCCTTCTCCTACATACTTTTGACTTGTACTAGGAACATGTTAGTATTGTGCTAGTGTTTCCCTTTTGGTACCTATGGATGCTCGATCAGTCACAACATCAATGCATTCAACAATATTTTGAAGCCTTTTATTATAACATTTATATCCCTTTCTTCTAGAATCATATCCAAGGAGGATTCCTTCATCAACTCTAGATTCAAACTTTCCAAGTTTATCATTATTTATATTTTTGTAACATTCTCTTCCAAAGATTTAAAAATGTCTGATAGTTTGAGTCTTACCAAACCATAGCTCATAAGGAGTTTATCACAGTTTACATGAACATGAGATTTGTTAAGTACATTTATGTTTGTATGCGCTACTTCACCCCATAGGGTATGAGGTGTTCTTGACTCATCAAGCATGACACGTGCTATTTTTTGGATTGTTCTTGTTCATTATTTATGCCACTCCATTTTGTTGAAGAGTCTTAGCCATAAAAAACTATCTCTTGATCCCATACTATTCACAAAATTTGAAAAACTCATTTGATATAAAATCTCCTCTTCTATTAGATCTAAGGCATTTAATTTTTAAATCTAACTCATTTTATAATAGGGCCTTGAATACTTTAAATTTATCGAAGGCTTCATCTTTATGTTTTAGTAAGCCAATCCAATACATTCTTGTAAAATCATCAATGAATAATATGAAGTATTATTCACGACGAGGAGACTTATTTCTCATAGGACCACAAAAATCAATATGAATAAGTTCAAGAGGCTTACTTGAAGTACATTCTTTGGCATTAAACTAAACTATATTTTTCTTACCAAATTGACATGATTTACAGATGTTGTTTTGTGGCGGAGAGATGTTGGGGGAGTCATGAATTTCTCCCATTATGCTGGACTTGTACAATTGAGAAAAGCTAATATGTCCCAACCTTTTGTGCCAAAGCCAACCTTCTTCAGATTTTCTCAAGTAACAATGCTCTTGGATGCCTTCCATGATATAAACATTTCATGGAGTTCTTGTTCCCTTTATTATGATCTTACTTGTATCCATATTCCTTACCACACAATTATTTGATCTAAAAACAACCTCATGTCCTTGGTCACACATTTGACTTACACTTAACAATTTATGTCTTAGTCCATCAACAAATAAAACATTTGTAGCCTTAACTCTTTCCTTTAACAATACAATTCCCTTCCCTTTAATAGCTACAGGTGAGTTATTACCGAAAGTTACATTATTTGCTTTCTTTATTTCATTAAGAGAAGTGAACTTATCTTTTCCACCTATCATATGCTTAGAAAATCCATTGTTAATGTACCATAAATTTTCTTAATATCCTGCATACAAAGCTAGGCCAAAACTTTTAGTATCTGTAATTTTCTTTTTCCTTACCTTAGGAGGTATTACCTTATTTTCATGCTGATAATATGGTCCCTTTCTACTTCTACATTCAATTTATTTATGACCAAAGTTTTTGTAAAGAGAACATTCAATTTCATCTTCAAGAGGTGAGCAAATATTATAAGAAGATTTCTTTGCCCTGATCTCATTCTTTTGTTTTCTTTCTTCTCTAGTCATAATAGTTTTGTAAGCAACACACTAAGAAAATTTATGACAAGTGAAGCATTGACCATTGAAGTAGGAATAGCTAGAAGAGTAATACCTTCTTGGGTAGCTTTCTCTTTGATTATGGTACTATTGTCTTGGTTGAGAATTATTTGATCCTTCATTCTTCTTATGATTCCAATGGATGCTTGCTTTTATCGCATTGACGTAGCTTCTTGTACCCGTTTCAAAAGATTTCATAGTTTTTGATGATTCACCATTTGAGTTGTATACAAGACTTGTCTTTATTAGGGGAGATCATTGTACTTTAATGATTTCGTCTAAAGTCTCAGATCCTTTAGCAAACTTCAAGTTTAGAGCCTTTGTTTTTTCAAGTTCCTTTCTTAGATGCAATGCTTCAAGTTATAAAGTTTTGTAATGCCTTTCTTCTTCTAGAATTTGTGTCTTTAAAACTTCTTTAGCTAATTTAATTTCTTCTGGACATATTTTTAGCTAAGTTATTTCTTCAAAAAGAGTGTTTTCATTGTACATACAAATTTACTTTTCTTGATCTTTATTTATAACCTTGAGTCTATCAATTTCATCTAGATAATCCATAAAGACATCATTAGGTTCAACTGCACATTGGTCTATGAATGCCGCAAGTAAATGATAATCTTGATTTGATCCAGCATTCTCATTATTAGAAGAATATTCACTATCTTCATGAGTGTAGAAAAGTTTCTTATTATCAAAATTTCTTTTAAAAATCCCTTTTGAAGAATTTTCCATCTTTTATGATTTTATTTTTAAGGACATTTAGCAACATAGTGACCAACCCTTCCACAAGAAAAACATTTGAAAGGAAGCTTACCTCTAAACTTTCCAGTTCTTACCTGAAATTTCTCGACAAAATTTGCTTCTTCTTCGTCTGAAATGTACATTGCTTCTTTAAGCTCTTATTTTTCTTTTCCTTTGTATGTCACTTTGAATGCTACTTCTTTGATATCTAATGGACCCCCTTTTCTCATTTCATAAGCTGTTAGAATCCCATGGAGCTGCTCAATAGTGAGATTATTCAAATCCTACATTTCTTCAATGGCATATACTTTGGAATTGAACTTTGAGGTGAGATATCTTAGAATTTTCTCACCAATAATAGAATCCTTTATTTATCACAGGGATTTGTCACTAAGCTTACAATCTCATCTAGTCTAAGGAAAAACTTGCAATACTTTCATCATCATGCATTCTGAGAGTCTCATATTGGATTGTAAACGTTTGAAGTTTAATGCTCTTTATCTTAGTGTCACCTTCAAAACTTTAGACAAGCTTATCCCACATTCCTTTTACGTTGTTTAGCTTCATGAATTTCACAAATTTAGATTCAACCAGAATTTGCAAGATGAAATTACAACTTTTACATTGGTTTCATATTGTTTCTTCCCTGTAGTATCTATGGGAATGTTGGTTGGATATTGATGCCTGATTTCAACAATTTCTCATACATCAACTCCAAGTGCCTGCAAATATGCTCTCATTTTGACTTTCCAAAATACAAAGTTAGTTCCATTAAACAAAGGTGTTCTAATAGAAGATACTCCCTCTTGACTATCCTTCTTGATGGATCTCCCTTTAAGAAATCAAACTTCTTATGAGGGACTTGCTTTGGTACCAATTATTGGGAAAAATAGTAAGAGAGGGGTGGGGGGGTGAATAAGTAATTTAAAAACTCACTTCAACCTTTTAATTTATTATTCTAATTTTTGTATGCTACTGATATTCAAGAAACCATCGTATGTACATGATTGTTATTAAAGAAAACAACATATATCCATATAACTAATTTATCATATATTTCATTGACTATTCATCTTGAATCAGTGCATCATTAATTCATTAGTAATTTATTAAGCATCAATAAAGAGAATATAGATCATCAACACAAAAGAGACATACCAATAGACATGAACACCATAATTTTTCGGTGGAAACCTAATGTGCGAGAAAATCACTGCTGCCATCATCTCTATCTTCTTTTATTATAAATGAAAACTTCTTACAATATTGTAATGATGGAAACTCATACCAGTACGTAGGCACCCACTTGGAGAAGGCTACAAGCTTCTCTCGTTCTCCAACACCTACTAGAAGGGAGCTCCAACACCCCGATCTCGTTTACCAATTTCTACCGGAAGGGATTTCCCACCCCCTTTCTGAAGGCTTCTACTCTCAACTCCTTATGGACCACTTTTAAGAATATTTTAGACTAGATCCACCTATCAAACAATCATCACACAACCTATAGGCCACTTTTCATGAAAATTTGAAACTGGACCCATATCAATCATAAACCCAATCAAAATGAAGTACTGAATCTGAGATACTGTCACATTGTAAATAAAATGAAATCTGAAGCATCAAAACATTGAATGCAGATCCAAACTAGAAATAACAAATATCAAATTATGTACGCTACTTTACAGAAAATGGATCATGTATGTACATATTTTCTCTGTGTCAAACCTGTGTATATATCTCAAATCACTGACACCTAAATCAAAATCACTATCATACTAAACCAATCACTAAATCACATACTAAATCCATCACATATTACTGAACTAAATTTAGATCACTAATCATCATTGCAGTCCTTAACCAAATCAACCCAATCAATATGGTCAAACACAAATTATTATGAGAGAGACATCATCAATAGACAACAAAAAACATAACAGAACTAATTAAACATCAATAAGCCCATTTTGAAAAACCCTAGCATGTGTACATGAATTTCAAAAGATACATCAACGTATGTACACACTTCTTATACACAATACCCACATACATATTTGCACATATTTGAAAACACTTCGTAGAATATATAGGCTATTACCCAGAAGCAGATCAATGTATGTACACAACCTCTTAGAGATAAACCCACATACAAATATACAATCACTGAATTATACCTTCGCTGCAACCATAACATACACTTTGAAAACCTTATTGTCACACATTCATGTCAGAGCATCATTATCACCATAGATCTATCATTGTTAGCCAGAAACATAAAAGATCAAACAAGCATATTCATTAGTCTTTACTATACTTTTAGATCTATCATATCTAAATCTCCTCTATACTCTTTGGTTCACCCCTATTTTAGATCAAATCATTCATAGACAATATAATACTTGCACACCCTTAACACTTTGATCTCCATATCGTTACATAGATTTACCCTTAATCAATACCTTAGGGCAATCCTTTAGTAATGTCGTTAGTATTTTTTGACGAGATCAAATAACCATTGTCGCGCTCATTATTATGGGCCAATTCCATCGTAATGACCCCTGTTATCAAATTACCATGGTGCAGATTATGTACTCGACTTCTCTTCACCATTCTTGTGTATGTACATGATATTTCTTCACAGAACTTGCGTATACTTTCTTACTCTTTATCTTTACCATCCATCTATCTTTGAACTAATATTCCTTTGTTCAGGTCACCTATAACATCTACATAACCATCATGTTGACATCTTTATCAAGTAGATTTCCATCAAGGACAACACATTAGCCATAATGCCAACAATTCAATTATCCAACTTCATTGAATTGTTTATGTTTTCTACAGTTGATCCCGAATTACATTTTCTCTCTTTCTTCTAGGTACCTTTATCATTACTATTTGGTCCATGAGAGCCCCTTCCCAGTCCATTAGGGATGAACACATTTTATTTTATTCTTAAGTAACAAGGCTTTATGACTGTGCTTTAGGCATTTGACTTTATTCTGAAGCTTTAAGTCTATAAATTATTATTTTGACTCCAGCTGAGAGTTTGTTTGAGGAAGGCATGCCAATTGTAATTCTAAAACTTTAATTTTCAAATAAGAAGTAAGAATCTCATGAATGTTTTCCAATGCTCTTATGATTTTAGATATGTAAAATCATTTTATACTTCTTTGACTATCTGGACCAATACTTTCTATTTATGATTAATTGGATTTCCTTTAAATATGTTTCCTCTTGTATGTTTATGAATGAAAATGTGAAATATATTTGTAAGTACATAATTTATTTTGCTATCATTTCATTTTCACATCGAACTATCCCCCATTCTACTCATAAGGGCATGTGATGAATGTTTAATTTTTAGTATCCAAAATATATTCATATCGGGGTTTGATCAATAGCGGAGTTCCATATCTATAAAAATGTCGAGGGAACTTGGAAATAGGCTATAGGAGGTTGAATTTTTTCCTTGTTAGGAAAATAGATCAATAAGCATTAATATGCAATTGTCTCCAAAGTAACATTTCTAGAGAGAAATTATCATGGAAATAGGTGTAAATGTTCAAGTGGTTCACATTGTGGTTTTCAAGTGTCTCCAATGATGGAAACAGTGGTTTTAGTAGCTTAAAATATAGTTAGCAAGTTGACATGAACTGTGAATGAACTATGACCGCAAATTGAGAACTCTAGCCCTAAAACTCCATAATTTTTATTTAAAAATACCAAAATCAACACTTGTTTAAAAAATTGACGGTACCAATAGCATATTTTTATGGGGGAATTAAAATTATTATCTTTTGCAACCTTGGTATTTATAGTGTTGTAAAGTTGTTGATAAAACCCTTAAAATCAATCCTTGAATTGAAAAGTAAAGTTAACAACATTTCTTTTAATATTTGAAATTAAAATACAAGTTATTTGAAACCTAAGAAATTAAGAATCTATATTGTTGCAACGAAAACCTTAAAATCAACTCTCAAATAATTTAACATGTCCTTTAATTTTAAGATATAATTCTAAGTTTCTCGAAATCATGACATTAACAACATATACCCTGTGATTGAAATCTTATGATGAATGGTGAGTTTGAAAATAAACTTTATCAGTAAAACCCTCTTTTTCTTTGAGCTTAAAAATATAGCATCTTAGAAAGTATAACCTAAAATATTTAGGCTATTACATACAAATTTGTAAAAGGAATAAGGAAAAATTGAAAAGAAAAAAAAAACAAAGAGATGAGAAAAACCTGAAATAGGGAAAAATATGACATTCTTTTAAATTTATTTTAAGAATATGATATTATTTTTAGATTATTTTAAAAAATATTGTTAAACACGCATGTGAAACATAAAATAGGAAAGATAAATCATGTGAGTACAACTTTTATTAACAAGAGATATACATTTATAGTACAATATGTGACTCTTGGGTTTCACATCCCAAGGTCTCTTGGACTTCTTTTGTCCATTCGGCTTCCACACTAACCCATTGAGGATTAGGTGTCCAACATTGCCCCCCTTAATCCAAAGGGTTATGTATGAGTCCAAGAAGAGAGCTGTAATACAAAATGTGCAAAAAATGCATGGCAACACTAGGATGAATGTGCTCTCTGAAATGCTGGTATAAAGGGCAGTGGTTTAAGGATGACCACCAACACTGGAACGCTTAGTGCAGTTCTCGAAACTCTTCCAAAACTGGCAAGAAGCTAGAGTCTTCTGCTAGAGGAAGTGCTCCTATTGTTTTGAAGAGGGGAACCTTCAACCATGAAAGGGAGGTCTCACCCCGCATAAAAGGGAGAACTTCAACCTGAAAAGGGAAGTCTCGTTCTGTGATGGTTTAAGGATGATCAACAACTCTGGAATGCTTAATGCAATTCCTGGAACTCTTCCAAAACTAGCAAGAAGCTGGAGTCTTCTGCTAGAGGAAGTGTTCTCAATTTTGTTCCCGGAACTCTTCCAAAACTAGCAAGAAGTTGAAGTCTTCTACTAGAGGAAGTGTCTGAGATTGCCAATTGAAGGCATGTTCATGGGCATCTTTGTCTCTGGCTACAACTCTGAAACTGGTGTGGCAGGTTGTGGCTCAGGCTTGCTTGATGTGACTCTGAAGCTTGTAGATGGCCATCATTTCCCCCCCTATCTGATACAAGGTGAGATGATGGAGAAAACTCAGCTGTAAGACTTTTCAATACTCTGGAACAAGTTCTGACATGTGTTTGGAATATCTTATTGGCTGTTGATGCCCATTGGCAAGAAGCGATCCATCCAAGATGAATCTTTGTTCTTGCAGGACGTTTATTTCTAAAGCATCTGTGTGAAGAATGGGTGGCTTTATGACAGTGCTTACATGGATGAAGTTCAAAACAATGATCTTTCAAATGGCCAACTTGGTCACAATGTTGGCATTTCACGATCTGCTTTTGTTGTTGTTGCTGTGGAAGAGGGGTAGAGTCTGGAATAGCTGAAGCTAAATTGTCATGAGTAAATCCAGCACTCTGAAACTGAATGGGCTTGTATTAGTTTGGAATATGAAAGGACAAGTCCTTTTCATATCCAGGACAAGTCCTTTTCATATCCAAGACCAGTTCTGTGCTTGTTGTGGACAAGCTATTCCCAAGGTTTGATGATGGGCTTGGGAAGTGCAAGCTGAACCTCTGCATCTGCATGTAACCTTACTGCTTTATCTGAATGAACTGTAACATTATTGACTTGTTGTTGATGGGTTGCAGTCTCAATGTTCTGAACAGAAACATGTTTAGAAAGACTCCTCTATTTTAATTCTTCTTGCTGTAGCTGATATTCAAGCTGCAAAAAATTAATCTTTTCCTGTGCATATTGTAAAGATTTTTTAATATCTTTGAGAGTGTTTTTGTTGACTTTAATTGTACTTCCATCAGTAGATAATATTAGAGTGCTTAATAACTCTAATAATCCATGATTGTTCTCCATTATTCAGACAATCAAATCAACAATGTATTTGTAAAAACAATCAAATGACCAAAAATACACTCCCCCCCTTTTTGTTGTTGTTGTTGTTGTTTTAGCCTCCAATGCACATTCCTTTAGATGTCAGTCCACCCTTATAAGCATGAGTACAATAATGTTTAGTACTTATTTATTTGCTTCACACAGAGATATAACTAAAAATCAGCGATATCTGGAAACATAAGAGAAAACGGTACTGAAATATAGAACCTCGGTAGAAGTTTCAACTGTATAAGATGAACATTTCCACTTTTACAATACCCAGAAATTGTACCCAAGAGCAACTTTTTCCTCTGACATTGTACAGTAGTGGTTTCAACCACCTAAGTATGACAAGCTCGGTCTTCAGTAAGTTTATGCCAATACGAGCTCCTGAATTCCAATGACTTGCTAGCTCCTAAACTTTACGCACAAGAAGTGTTTTCATGCACACCTATGACACACAACACAACGTTTTGTTTCCTTTATATCACAGTGACAGTGAGCATATACGTTGCTAAGCGGACTTCGGTACACACTGTCTCTTAATATCCCCTAACATAAATGACAAATTCGGTCTCTGACCGGGGATTTGTAACCCATAAACTTTATCGTGTACCCAACGAGCAAGTACTGTGGTCAATAGTAAGGAATGGTAATTCGAATCCTTGTAAAGGATCGTAGGCTCGTGGGGTCGTTGTGACTCGAACTCCTTACCTCTCCTGGATCATTTCTGCAAGATTTCTGAGATCCCGAAGGCCAAAATGTCTGTCAGACCCAATTCCAAATCCGATGCCCGGAAGCAACGTTACAAGGTGGTGGTCGATACAGTGGAGGCCCGTCGCAAGCGGGAGGAAAACTTGGTGGAGATTTGAAAGTCTAAACGGGAGGAAAGTCTGCTGAAAAAACGCAGAGAAGGTGTTTTGTCTGTCCCCAATTCTCAGCTTTCAATTGGAATGCTTAGTGCAGTTCCGGGAACTTCTGACCAAGAAATGGGTGAACGCCGGTTAGAAGTTGGAGCAATGGTTTTGGCTGATCGTGGTGTTGTTTGCATTGATGAATTTGATAATATGAGTGATCAAGATCGTGTGTCCATCCACGAGGTTATGGAGCAACAGATAGTAATAATTGCTAAAGCTAGCATTCATGCATCACTTAATGCACTTTGTAGTGTGGTTGTTGCTGCAAATTCTATATATGGCACATACGACCGCTCACTTACTCCAACCAGGAATATTGGTCTTCCAGATTATTTACTCTCTCGTTTTGATTTGCTATTTATTGTTCTTGATCAAATGGATCCCGATGTTGATCACTGAATATCTCAGCATGTTCGACGCATGCATCGTTATCGCTCTTCAGGTGAAGATGGTGGGATGGTGGTGGCTGATGAAAATTCAAGACACACAGAAGAAGATGATCCAGAGTTGGCAACAATGATTTTTGTGAAATACAATCGTCTGCAATCACTGCACATTCGTTGGAGACTATAATTCGTCTTTCAACATCTCATGCCAAGATGAAATTGAGGAATCAGGTGTTAAAATTAGATGTAGAGTTTGCCCTCAAAGTCCTTAATTTTGCTATATACCACACTGAGCTGACAGAAATGGAGGAAAGGCAGAGCACAAGTTCTACACGTAGGCAGAAGCAGATGAGCACAGAGATGGAGGAGGAGGGAACCTCCGAAGGAAAAGAATTAATGGCACTTAGAATTGAACAATACAGGAGGCCCGATGGCTTTTCATCTTCCGTCGAAGCCCATGAGCCTTGTTCACCAAATGGCTCGCAGTCGTCTTCCGTTGCTCGCCATAGTTCACCAACTTCACGTGCAGGGAAAATTTAAAGCAGCGTCACAAGTCCATAGTCCTCCTAGATGTGCTATCTCCTTCGTTACTGAATGTAATACACCAGTTCGAGCTGAAGCCTGGTTACGAGACTATTCACCTAGCATCCCCAGAGGCCGTTATAAATCATTATAAATATCAGGCATGGAGTGAATTTAAGGCCAAATTCAGGAGAAGGGTGAGATTCATGGAAACGGTCTGAAATCACCAGCAATCAAATAGATTCTATCTATGTTCAAACGAAAGAGAATGCGACATTCTCAACAGCACACTCAGGCGCGCATTAGCCAGACAAAGATTAGGAAAATCGTTCCATCGATTTCTCTTCTGCCTCCAACGCCTACTGACAAATCCTCCAACGCCTCTGGCAACGTCTAGAAGGTATTACCAGATGTTGGGATATTTCAGGCAGGTACTCAAAACTTTCAATAGTGAGTTTGTAGCAGAGGCAGCATTGGAAAGGCAGCGTTGAAAAGGCAGCGTGTTATGGACAGAGATGAGTTTGTAGAGAATATGAAACGGTTTTGAAGTCTGAGAGTATTCAACTGAACAGGGCGCAGGAATTATAAATAGAATATGTCAGGGCAGCGCAGGTGTGGCAGACAGAACGCAGGTATGGCAGACAAAATTAATGGAGCGTTACAGGTAATGTAGACTAGGCCAGCACTATTCAAGGCAGCTCAGACCAGTTGCTCAGGGAATAACAACATGTCATTTTTTTAACTAAAGGATAAACCTTGAGGAAGAAAACTACACAGACCACACATCATTGCTCTGATACCATGTTAAACACGCATGGGAAACATAAAATAGGAAAGATAAATCATGTGAGTACAACTTTTATTAACAAGAGATATACATTTATAGTACAATATGTGACTCTTGGGTTTCACAGCCCAAGGTCTCTTGGACTCCTTTTGTCCATTCGGCTTCCACACTAACCCATTGAGGATTATGTGTCCAACAAATATTTGAAAAAACAATTAAATTTAAAAAAACAAGACTAATAAAAAAATATTAAGAGAAAAACCAACCATTTTATTTCGATACAATAGTAGTATTAGTTAAGGAATGAAAAATAATTATACTATTAATGCGATCACATATAAGTTACCAATTCAAAGTCCCAATTTTCTTTATAAAAGTTGTCATAAAGCTCAAAGAATGTGGGTTCCAGGTTGGGAGTGATGCCAACCCCCAAAACATCACAAACATTCAACGAAGAAAAACACTAAAATCCCATCATTTCAAGTTTTTTTGTGTTAAAAGATGATGTATTTTTTTCTTCTTAATCCAGTGAGGATATGAAGATTGGTTCACTACTTCATAAAAACACATAATTTAGTAACTTAACCATATGACCTTTTACTTGTGATTCATGAAATTCAATCACTCAATCTAATTTGGTCTAATTTTCTTTTAAATGTGATTTTATGTTTTTATTAATTATTATTATTTTTTTCATTTATAATTTTTTTGTTTTTTAATAATTTTAAGCCTACCAATCATATTTTTTTTAAATCATTGTTGTTTGTAAATTGTTTTTTTTTTCTTAAACCAAGGTGAATCAATAATTTGTTGGAGTAATTTGGGTGAAGTTCAAGATGAACCTAGCGATCACCATCATAACATTGAGTATATCTAACAATCTATAAGTCAAATATACAAAATATTTATGACTTAGCAAGAGCCGAGACTCTACGAGGGTGGGGGAGCCTACTTCTCGAGCCATATAAAAATGAGCCCAAGATGTCCCCCATAGGATTTGAAATCGGATGTAAGGGACAATATTCCATTGTACCAAAGACTCAATCATCCCACAAGGAGGGGGCTATTCCATAATAACTCTTTTGAATTTCATAGTTAGTCTTAAGATTTCAGTTCCAAGGGTATCGATTTTCAATGCCATTGTTTCAAAAAAGCTTCAATTTTATCTTAAGAATGTCAATTTTCAATTCAGGAGTTGATGTTAAGTTTTTGGTTGTAATAGTAATGACTATCAAATTTGGAGGTTTCAAAGAATTTGTAGTTTAAACTTTAAAAAAATTAATGCTATTTCTAACGCCATTTTTTATTCAAAAATTGATTTTAATTTTTTTTAAGTAACATTACGATGTTACGAATATTATACTTAGAAAAAAAAATTAAACCTAAAAAAATACTACCAAAAAACGTTGCTTTTCAAAATGAATATAAACAAACAAAAAAAAAAAGCGTGAAGATTCTCATCAAATTGTTAACCCTAAGAACTAAAAAACAAACTATTAAAACTATAAAAAAGCTCAAACGGAAGTTTGAAATCTCGAATAAGTTTTTTTTTTTTTTTTTTAAATAATAAGAAAATATCTCATATCATGTTATACGTGTTATCCAAGAGTGAATATAATTTTTTCATTAATGATAATTTTCATATCGTAATGTAAGCGGATACAGAATTATAAAAAA
>APFE030860520.1:1787-31406 GCA_000404065.3 Pinus taeda | reverse complement strand
TTATGATATTTTTTCTCCTAAGTTATAGCACCACCAAATTAATGGAAACTTTGACAATTAAACTTTTGCCAAAAAGGCTTTGATCCTTTTAGAGAAGACTCAAAACACTAGAATTGCAATAAAGTGAATAGTTATGAGTGGAAATTTCCATGCCTTAAAAAAAAATTCACCTAAAATTTTGAACTTGTCAACTTTTCAGTTCCCTACAATATTAAATACTATGTGATTTTTATTTCAAGGATATTTAAAGCATCTCAAGGAAATATCACCAGTATTTTAATTAAGGTGCGGTTCATATATAGTTAATTGTGGTTAAATAAAAAATGGACACATGCACACCTTTGACTTGTAAAAATAAAACACAATGATTATAGGTGACTCTATTTCTTGAAACCTTATTAATTATTGAATTTCCTACTCAACAATGACATTTTTTCCCATGAGACCGATTTTGGATCTAAATTTTCTTCTAATTGATAATCACTAGAAAGGCCTTCTAAATGTTTCAAACAATAGTGATTAAATTCATCAATGCAAGTAAAAGTATGACAAAGTAAATCATAACAAGCTACACCCATGATGAAATTGAAGGGAACTCTCACTATCCCTCTTCAATGCCATCATAATCCTATAAAATCCACCTCGCAATAAACATATCAATCTAAAGATCTAAAATACTTATTCATGAGTCATAAATAAGGGGTTACTAGCCCAATTAGTTAAGTAATAAATACATTTGAATGAGTTGGGAGACTTATGTGCATCCATTAGTCCAACCTCAACATTGAAACCAAAATTATGGTGCATCCTTTACAATTGAAAACACACTTGTTAAAAATACATTTTCAGGTCCCCAAAGAAAACTTCTACATTTAATTGAGAAATTAGCATGTAGTGTTCTTGGGATGCATAACAACAAGTTCCTGACATATATTATGAATTATGTTTCATTCCTTAAGTGATAAGTTTAGTGGGTTAATTTAGATGTATTGTCTTGGTGCCATGAACCAAATTTCTTGTATTTTACAAAATAATGGAGGAGATAGGGCACTCAATCATTTCTAAATCACCTAGGTAGCCAAAAGCATAAGATGAAAAACATAATCATATATAAAAAAAGGTTTTGCATCCTACAATATGTGCACAAGTTTTGTTAGCTTGTTGAATTTGAAAATATTGCATGAAAGAAGTTTATAGAAATGAGAAATGCTTAAAAACTAAAGTAGTCTTTTACAACTTCCATTTTCTCTAAATGTGAGTCATTTCAAGTAGATAAAAAACAATTAACACATACTATAATTATGGATTTTTTTTTTTAAATTTAAACCCTCACATATTGAACTAATGGATCCACTTTAAAAATTCATTTTTTCTACTCTATTGCATGAGTCTAAACTTATAAACAGTGCAATTTTGTGGCCTTGCATAGCTATGTCACACACAATTCCTAAATTGTGTCACAATGAGACCTATAAGTCATGAAATTGTGCAAACATGGCTTTGAAAGTTTCACAATTTTCCAAGGATGATGGCAAATTGAAATTCACAAACCTCATTGCTAGGTTTTGGTGCAAAAATTAAATCAACATTATAGAGGCAAGTTCTAGAAAGCATTGAATAATGGAAGAAAATCCCTAGATCCAACACCTATAAGAAATTAAAATTTTCTTCACCATTATGGGTAATATTATTTTTTATGTTATTTGGTGCAAGGACTATTCAAATGTACTCAATCACAAAAAAGCTGACATGTAAGAGTGATTAAGAAAAAAAAAACTAAGCTAATTCCTCGAGCATGCACTAAATTAAGAGAGAAGGTAGAAGCAAACTTTAAAGTAAGATTATTTGTGAGATAACTTTAATGTGAAGCAAGAAGAAGTGGATTTTCATGGAGAAATATTTTTGCATAAATTGCATAATGATAACAAATAATTGTGAAAATTACAATTCTCCATTTGGATCAAATGTAATTGTAAAGTTTGAAGAAGAAGAATGAAAACCATTTTAACAAGATTTTAGGGGATAAAGACATTGAATGATTTGCATTGTGATTAAAAGTAAGAAAAAAATATATACAAAATTGAAATATTTTACCTTGAGGGAGTTATAAATATGGGATTCGAGCTCTATATTTGTGTGGGTACTTTTCTCTTTTATGACTATCTCACTTATATTGAAGAAATTTCATCATTTTATCGTTTCATAAAATGTAAAATGAATGGTAAATTTGGGTAGGACAACCACTCATGAAGCACAATGAAATGGAATGAATCAAGTTGGTTTACAATCTCGAATTAAAATTTTGTAGCATAATCTTGATCACATTGAACTTGTCTCCTAGAGGAGGAAATGGAGATCTTTGTCAAAACTTTGCCCATGGGATTGTATTGAATGCCTCAAGTAACCAACTTTGATTATCAAAGTTTGACTGAACTATGTATTCCAAGACTAAAACTTTACATGAAAAAACTAGAGCATTTGATTATAAATGAAATTTAATGTGATGTTTGAAAAATAAGAATTACACATGTATATAAGGTTTGCCCATATAGTTCATGTGACATAGTAACTAAGGACTCACATAACTGTCATTTTAGTCAAATTTTTTGTTTGAATTTAGTCCTTCATGAAAAAATGGTTCTCTATAATATTGTGTGTCGTGACGCTTAATGATGGCTTATAATTTCTTTGGCATAAATTACTTTATATATGTAAGCAAATGAAAGTGGATATAACAAGGCCATCATAAGAACATTAGCCATGAACTTTGCTAGAGGGAAATTGATCATTGACATTTTGATAATGACATTTACATGTCTTAGGTCAATTAATCACTCAATTTTAGAATATATTATCATCATGATGCATTTTTTGTTGGCCTATTACCTAGTAGAAAGTCAAATCATTTGTTATGAAGATGACCAAGGATCAAATCCTAGGAAGATGGATCTAATAAAATAGCACTATGATACAAACTAAAAGTATTTGATAAAATACCACATATAATACAAGGTGAAAGTATGCAATGAAATACCACATATAAGATAAGGTGAAAGTATCCAAAAAATATCGGATATATAATACAATAAAAATCTCAATGATATTAATGACCTATTGGTGAGGTGAATTAAATGTAAGTATAATTATCACCAACATCAACCCAAACATTTCCTATTAAAACTATTATCGTCATGATGCTCTAATAATATCTGCCCTTCAATTAATAGAACTCCTTTGCCACACAAGTACATATTTCATTATTAATAGAGTAGGCCACTTGAGATAAATAACTAATATTAAAGGTTGTTGAGGCCTCACACCTTATAATCAACTAAGGTTTGTGTTTTCTTGTAGTATTTGGTACCCTATAATTGTTTAGATCCCATCATTATTTATAGTTTGCAATGGAACCTTAATTGTAACCACTCTAACTACCTATTGGACCTTTTCTAACAAGTCCACCATACCTTTATTACATGACAACTAACTGGTGGACCTTATTTAATAATAGAAAACCTGGTGGGCCTAGTCCACTTTACATAGAATGACCACCATAACTACACTATTATTACTCTAATGGGCCCTTCGAACCCCAACACTCATGTTCACTTGGTTTTTCAAGGGGACAATCTCTTGATGAGCTAAGATCTAATAAAATATACTCCAATACATGATCCATATGGAGGACTTCACTTTTCTTTATAGATAGCTAAATAATCCAAATCATAACCAATTGCTAACTATTTAGCAGACCTTACTTAACAAGGCCACCTTGCATTTATTACATTCTAACTACTAGGTGGACCTTATTTAATAATAAAAACATAATGGAACTAATCTACCTTACATTGAATGAGCACAATAACTACAATATTATTACTATAATGGGCCCTTTCTTTCTCATTACATCCTTGGAGAGTATTATGATAAACTCAAAATGACCTATGAATCTTCTTATTTTAAAATCTGCAACCAATTCTATCTTATACTAACCTATATATCTTATTTAAATTATGCATTTCGTTATCTTCTAGGTGAATGATGAATCTCTCATATAATTTCTCGATTTGGTGGTGTGATTAAATAAGAGAACAATTTTAGTTATTGAGATTATTCCATTTTTTATGTGCAACTTTATCGATATCTTATGCAAATGTGTTTGATGCATATCATAAAATATTAAAGATGCTCAAGAAAATCAATAAATAAGTCTAAACATCTTTCTAGTCCTAGTCCAACTAGTGAGATAGATTCTTCTTGCCATGCACTGGTTTAACCAAAGAACAACTTTAAAAAACATAGACTTTTATCATGGTTAAGTTGGATAGTTGATATAAACAATGTTGCTATATGTCCATTTAGTCTAGACAAAAAGTGATGTGAGCCATGCACATGAATTTTAAAGTCTCACTTATTTGAAAATTTTAAAAATTATTACTATTATCAATTTTAAATTATTTAAATCTTATTATTCACTTAGTTTCCTCCCATTTATTTTAAATATATGTTATGTTTTTATTAAGTATTCAATATACATTGATTAATAGTTAGTCTAACTACTGCACATATCACGTTGAGCAATATAGGTGGGTAAATTTATTACTAACACATGTTCCCAAGACATTTTTCAATTATTCTCTGAAAAACTTCAATTCTATGTTTCCATCTTATAATATTACTCTACCCAACCCATTATCAAGGTTGAAATGCTTAAAATGTGTGAAGTAGGTTGAAAGTTAGAAAACATTCCCAGTTGTGCGAAGTCAGATCATATGGATCTTAGTTCATATTTAAACATACTAATAATATATCAAATTAAATTGTTGGCATCGAACAAATTTAATACTTTACAAATTTTCAGATCGTATATCGTATGAATTTTTACGAAGGATGAAGTATGTGCAGGAGAACACAAAATATTATTATGTTTCATTATACAGATCTTTTATTGAGTGGAGTGCGAAGTATGTGTGGGAGAGAAATTGCATAGAGATTTGATTTTAGAACTATGAATCTTTGCAGGGGACGAGTATGTGCGAGAGAACATAATCATTAATGTTGTTAATTTTCATTGTTTGAGGTTACTAAGGTTTTGTGCAGGAGAAAATGTGGTGCATAACACAATTTTGTAAGTTTTCCTCTTTTCCATATGCAATAACACAAAACCACTTGCAGATAGTTAGTTCTATACTCAGTAAAACTTTACAAATACTCAATTATAATTGACTACTATAACTTTTATGACTTATAATACAAGCTTTAATATGGGGTTCATGCAAGAAAAAGCTTCCTACAATGAAACGAGTTTTTATCTTCAGTAGGACATTTAAATACTTATCTTCTTTAAGTAAACAAATTGTATATGTCTATAAGCAAATTACTTACAAAAATTGGTTTACACTTAATCATTTTAAAATGAAATATGGAGTTTTTTCACAATGCTTTGAATTGTGCAACTGCTCTGATAGTGTGTTATTTCTTTGAATGAGACATTTCATTGTGAAAAACTTTTACTTTACTGATATTTTATATTAGAAACTTGATTTGGTAGGGATGGAATTAGTATGGTGACTTTTCAAGAGAATAGGGGGTGTGTTAGCCTTGCTGACAAAAGGCCCACAAATGGATCCATATAGGCTCTTAGAGTCTCCAAATTTGTTTAAAAACATGCCAATTGGTCCATTAATGCTCTTGAAATATTCAATTTTTGCTTAAAGATCATCCAGTGATCAAAATCTGCGCAAGAGGAGAGCCCTTGGAAGGGAAGAAATACACTATCGGGAGGCAAAAATGCTTAAAAAACCATGAAAACCCCACAAACGCAGGCTTAAACAGTGAAAGAACAATCATCGTTAGATCTGGCCAATCAACCACACAGATCTAAGCGGCTAATCACATCGGCGGTGGCCATCGGAGGCAGTCGGAGCAGATTTGCGATGATATCGGGCTGAGCGATATGCCGATCACTGATATCGGTGATATCGGTATCAAGAGGGAGCATATGCCATGTATTATGAAAGGCTCGGGCATTGAGTGATTAGCAATTGAAATTTATCGCATCGCTGATATTGCATCGGCGCTATACAAAGGGGTGGGATCTGTGCACATACATATGGGTGACCCGATAGCCAGACCTGATAGCATTATAGTTAGGAATTCATAAATTTTAAGATCCACACCCAAGCAATTTACAACGTTTTTGTGTATTTTTGTTGTTTCAATGAAATACAAAGGGAATGGGGGACAGTGCCGATGCGATAAAACCTGGACCCAAAAGGGTTTCAGAATAAAAATATATATATTTTGAAGTTCGCAAAAGCCCATTTTTAATGTATTTCACGTATTTTCATTGTTTTAACGAAATACAAAGGGAAACAGGGGCAGTGCGATAGCGATGAAGCCTAGACCCAAAAGGGTCTGGGAAGTGGAATATATAATATTTGAAGTCCGCCAGGGCCATTTTTTCATAATTTTCAATGTTTCGAAATATTTCCAATATGAAGGAAAAAAATAACAGGCAGGATTTCGAGCGGGCCATGGGCGGTAAGTGGTTTAGGCCGAGCTCCGCCCAATGCCATAGAATTGCTACCACGTATCCAAGACGAGGAGAGAGAACACCACCCTCATCAGGCAGTTAATTCCAATGCAAAAGAGGCGCCTGAAATGGATCATCACTATTGGATCTAGGACTCCTAGATCAATGGTGGAGATGTGTTATCACTACAAGGGCGGACCCAAGAGGAGAATAAGCCATATCTAAGGATTTCTTAAGTCCGAAAAGGACAAAGATGGGCAAGATTTTCACAGTGTCACTGTGTTTTCTATTTAAAACAAAAAACAGTCATGTATTAATAGAAAGGGGCCATTTAAAGGGAGTATAAGGGCCCGAATACCCATTCCACCATATAATAGAGCCCGGGAGACATATTGCCAGGAAACAGGAGCCCGAGAAGGGAAAGATAAGGGCCACAACATGCTGCAACCTGAAACAGAAAGATCAGAGAGCATAAACAATGCAACAGAGCCAAATAAAAAAAGATCAGGGAGCATCAATAGCGCAACACGGCCAATAAAAAATGATCAGGGAGCATCAACAGTGAAACACAACCAAATCAATAGAGATCATGGAGTAGATAGCGCAGTTGTCCAAAACAAACAGAAAGATCAAAGGCCACAGCGCAACTCATCAAAACAAGCATCATGAGGCATCTTTGGCATGAGAGAGCTCCCAGACAGCGCATCAAGCTACTCAAAATATCTGAATGTGGTTATTCTTCTATCAGAAGGAGAAAAACCACCAAGCCATGCTTGCCTTCAACGAGTCAAACAGTTAAGGGACAAAGTGGATAGATTAAGACTCTGAGGCTTCTAGAGAGCTCAGGAGCGTTGTAAACAGGCTATAAATAGCTGAAAGTAAGATGTAATAGGGGTTCAACTTCTGGAGATTATTCCTCCTCTGTTCCTTCAAACCTCTCATCTTCATTCTAGCAATATAAGCTTCTTTTGCCATTATATGTTCAATGTCCATTCTCTTTGTTGTTCTATGCTTTCACTTGAACAATTGTTCATGTTTTCTTTGTGTCTAAGGCCAGATAACTGTATCATATCTCTACTTTGATAAATTATATTTGCAAGCTTCTTTGTTGTCTGTAGCTAGCCATCCATATGTGGTCGTATATGCATCTCCCAGTACAGTCAATCTTCACTTTTTCTGCCTGTAGCTAGCCATTCATTTATGTTTATATATTCCATCTGCTGGTATAGTCAATATTCTCCATCTATCCATTGAATTTATAAATTATTGAGCATTAGTGTTCTAAAGCTTTGTATTGGTGAGAGTGTTCATGCATGCCTTGAGTGAAAACAGAGCTAAAATGGTTATCTAACTTGATCCAAACCATCATTTATTCCAATAGTTCAGAGAAAAATATTGAAGATTATATGTTACTAGGCATCTCTGATCTACAACATAGGAGAGTTTCTTGGAGTGATAACATAATTGGCGTCGTTGTCTGGGAAAGGAAATTGAAGCTCAGCTTCCCTGGCAAATGACATAGATCCAGCATTGATGATATACAAAGCCTGGGCATTTTTTTGGTTGTAATCATCTATCTGGTGACTCTACTAGAGGCCAGACCTCTTGGCAACTCCACTTCATACTTCTGGATCACTTTGTGAGGCATACTCGGAGAAATCCTCAAAAGCTATAAGTTGAGCTAGTGCTTGACCCTAAAAAAATCATGAAAGAGAGAAAGGTATTATAGAAAGGAGCATCAGGTTCAGGTAAACCTAAACAATCTTCTATATATCTTCAAGAAATGCTTGCAATAGAACAAATACATGTTGAGAGTATAGCATCTAATACTAGCAGTGAAGATAAACTCTCAGAGATTCATAAAGCTCCTTATTCTTTAGGTTCTCCTTTTGCTTTAAGCCCAAAGGAAACCTCACCTCCTATCCATCATACTCCTTTAGTCTTGTCAGTCACTCCTTAGCCCTCTATCATTCATACGGCCAATACTCTTTTAGCCACCATAGCTATGGTAGGTCCACAAGCACCTACAAAAATGGAAAGAATCATAGCTGCTAGGTATGGACCTCTAATATTGCCCACTCCTTTGAATGCCATGCCTACTGGAGAATATCAAAATCATAGGCCTAAATTCATTGAGACTGAAGGTGTTACTACTGAAGAACATCTTGAGTCATTCTATAGCTATGTTGATAATCTAGACATTGCTGAAGATGATGTGTGGATGAGAGTCTTTGTCCAAATCCTAGATGGAGAGGCTAGAAAATGATTCAGAGAACTAACCCCAAGATCTATAGCAGATATTGAATTTTTAGATGATGCATTCCCAAAGCATTGGGGGGGATAAGAAGGATCTCCTCTACTACCACACTGAGTTTAGGAAATTAAAGAGGGAAAATGGTGAGTTGTTGTCTGATTTTAATAAAAGGTTTAACCATATGTACAACAAGATACCAGCTGAAGTAAAACCCACTACTATCTCTACTAAACTCACCTATGCCAGTGCTTTTGATTCTAACTTCTGCCTACTGTTAGAGAGAGGCAATGTCCTAATTTGGATGACATGCATGATGCGGCCTTGGAAGTGGAATCAAACATCATGGCTGTAGAGAAACTCAAGGGAAATGTTGATAGAATAAGACAGAGGGGCGAGTCTTCATCATCCTCTGATCCTAAGATAGATAAAATGACCAAAATGATCGAGTCATTAGCCTCTGAAATCTCCAAATTTAAGGTTGAGTAGCACTTGGGGAAAGGAAGAGTGCCTAATACCTTTGCTCCTAGAAATCCAAATCCATATAGAAGAACAAATGAGGAGTTGTAGATTTCTCAAAGAAACAAAGATGCTAATAAAGACCAAAGGGTGAAGGCTTCTTTTCAAAATGCAGTCATGGAAGAAGAGCAGTTTGAAGAAGATGATGAGATCCATTGTCTGGAAGACAAACATAATGCTTCCTTTTTGACCTTAGCTGCCTATGAAAAGTCATTATGCAATGACTAGATTAGCCAAGAATGGGATGGTAAAGCTATTCTACAAATTGTAGATCAGCAAAGATATAATTTGAGGTCAAAGATGAATAAGGCTAAGGAAACTCCCATTCAAAGAACTGTTATCCCTGCAGTACAGCAGGCTAATAAGAAAAAACAACCGGTAACTGATCCCATCATCCTCAAAGCTCCAGCTCATGAGATAAGAGGCCTTGACAAGTCTCCTTCTCCTTTTAGTTTTCAATCAGAAATTTAGAAGCTAAGAATACCTATGCCTCTGATTGAACTAGTGAAGAATGAGTCCTTCAAAAGATCCATCCTCGAGGCCCTTGAGCCTAAAGCCATACAAGCCTACACTGACCATGTAAATCTGCAAGATGACAAGCCAACTGTTATTCCCAGCCCAATGATTGAAAATTATGAAGACAACTCCCCATCATTCTATGTCTCTCTGACTATTCATGAAAAAATCCTTCACAACTTCCTTTTGGACACTAGAGCTAGGCATAATCTAATGCCCAAGGCTGTCATGGATGAGTTGGGTCTTGACATCACCAAGCCTTATCATGACCTGTTCTCTTTTGGCTCTAGAAAAGTGAAGTGTCTAGGATTAATCAAGGACCTAGCCATCACTTTGTCTCAGCTGCCTATGAAAAGCATGATGATGGATATTGTGGTAGCAGATGTACCTCCCAAGATTTTCATGTTACTTTCTAGAGGTTGGATCAAGATATTAGGTGGATCATTACAAAATGATCTGTCCTATGCTACTGTCCTAGTTTTCAGAGGTGAGAGAAAGAGATTATACAAAGAGGCGCAGTTGCCTTATATCATCAACGATGAGAAGAACCCTACTAATCATCCCATCTATGTTGTTAACACTGATTTTGGAGCATGTATTCTTCATATTGAAGAATCCCAGTTGGCCTCCACACAGCTTAAAAAACCAATTTTCCAAATCGCTGAGGAAGAAGGCCCAGAGATTTCAGACATGTTCTTTGATGCATAGAAAATTTTAGGGGCGAATGTTCGCCCTTTTGGGAAATTAAGGGGTTTTAAATTTTTAGTGGGCGAATATTTTGTATCATAGTACATTTTTACAAATCACCTCAAATAGTCCACCTTATTTTAAGGGAGAGGGTAAAAAAGGTAAATTTAGCCCTTGAAATTAGGAGTTACAACCTTCCATTAGCCCATTTTCAAGAAAAGGTTTTATTTAAGTGAATCCTATGGGCCAAATACCATATTTGTAAAAGAGGTATGGTAAATTCATAAAAATATAAATAAACAAGAGGTATGGTAAACAAATAAAACATTTTTTATATTTACTCCATAAGTCACCTTATATTTACGAACACTCAAAAATGGGGGAATTAAACCAGCATAGATCCATCTTTACTCTGGATCTACTAACCCCTGAGAGGTATAAAATATCATGATATGCAAACTAGCATAGAGTGAAAAAATATTTGATCCCTCTCAGGGCTTGGTGGATCAAGAGTGAAAATGGATGTTGTAATTTAATGTATGTTAAACATTTTAGCTTGGTTAAAAAAAAAATAAAAAAATCAACTATTAATTTTATTAATTTTTATAAATTACTAATAGCAATTTTTAAGCTCCAGGTTTATGATAACCCATGGTAATACCAAGATCTTACAAGATTTTATAATTGAGTATAATATTCGCCATGCCTGGTGAGAGATTCGCCAAAAAATTATATATAAATATTATATTATTGATAAAATCGCCTTCCATTTTTCCTATATACCATCGAGATTCTCCCATTTATTATACTTATAGATTTAGGAGGGGTTCTTAAAATTTTCCCTGCTTTGATGGATCTTACTCTAAAGAAGCTACATGGGCAGGTGTAGTCCTTGTGTCCCCCACATAGGAATACATTCATTTATCTTTCAAATTAACCTTTTAGGTCACAAAAAACATAGCAGAGTACGAAGCTCTGGTTCTGGGCTTAAGCGCTACTAAAGAAATGGGTATCAAAGGCCTAAAAGTGTTTGGAGATGCAAACCTCATCATTCAATAGGTAAATAAAGCATTCCAGACAAAGCATCCAAGGCTAAAAACATATAGAGATGAGGTATGGAGGCTCAAGTATTCTTTTAATGATTTCAGTATTTCTTATATTCCAAGAATGAAGAACCAGCTTGTCGACTCCCTTGCCGTGTTTGCCAGCACGTTTATTCCTCCTTTGCCTCCTAAATTGACATATGAAATTCAGGTAAAATACAAACCGTCTTTGCCTAACAATGTCAAATATTGGAGAGTAATTGAAGACGATGAGGAAATTAACAAGTTTTTACAAGTCGTTGAAGAATTTTCTGAAATGCACATCGATCAAGAAAATGAAACCATGGAAGAATTCGACCATTCCAAGCTAAAAAGTGAGATCAGTTGAGGAAGAATCATCTAGCTCCCTAGTAATAACATACGAAAAATATTGGTGCCTCTAGAGAAGCTTTTCGATCACAAAAAAAAAAATGAGTATGTTGTCTCTAAACATAATATAGGGAGCCCAACCATCCGAAATTCATCAACATGTCCACTCATTTGTCTTCTACCCAGAATTCCGAGTATTGCACCCTCATGAAGCAATTCACTGATATTTTTCCTGGGAATACAATGATCTTAAAACCTATGATACAAACATCATTAAACACAAGATCCCACTGGAAAAGAACACTACCCCTTTTAAGTAGAAATTAAGACCTATCAACCTTCTCTTATTGCCTCTGATTGAGAAACAGATCAAGAAGCTATTGGATGCCAAAATTATAGTTCCCCTAAGGTGTTCAAAATGGATAGCTAACCTTGTGGTAGTGAGAAAGAAAAATGGAGAAATCAGGCTTTGTGTTGACTTCAGAAATCTGAAAAGGTGCTCTAAAAAAGATAACTACCCCCTGCCTAAGATGGAACACTTGTTGTAAAGAGTTTTAGGGGCCAGAGTCATGTCTTTCTTAAATGGATTTTCATGTTACAATCAGTTTGTTGTACATCCAAAAGATCAGGAAAAGACCACCTTCACTACTCCTTGGGGCACTTTCATGTACTCCAAGATGCCTTTCGGACTGATGAATGTTGGGGCTACTTTTTAGAGGGCCATGGACATAGCCTTTGTGGGAGAGAAGGACAAGTTTTTCCTTATTTATCTTAATGACATAACGGTCCTCTCCAGCAGCCACAAAGACCATTTACAACATTTGAGGAAGGTCTTCCTAAAGTGCAGACAGTTTGGAATTTCAGTGAACCCAAAGAAGTCACAGTTTGCTCTAGAAGAAGGCAAACTTCTAGGACATATTGTTTCTGTTGATGGTGTGAAGATTGATCCAGTAAGGGTTCAAGCCATTCAGACATTGTCCATCCCAAGGTAAAAAGGGGACATTCAATCCTTCCTGGGTAAGATTAACTTCGTAAGGAGGTTCATTCCAAACTTTGCAAAGCTTGTAAAGAACATCACTTCCATGATGAAGAAAGGATCAGAAATAAAATGGACAGATGCTTCAAGAAGCTCTTTTGAAGCCATCAAGCAAGTTATCATGGAAGTTCCCACTCTAATCAACCCATATTACACTAAGGAGTTTTGTACCTTCTCTTTTGCCTCTTATGATACACTTGCAGTAGTTCTGTTGCAGAAAAATGTTGAAGGCATAGAGCACCCCATGGCCTTTTTCAATAAAACTTTAAGGGATGTTGAACTAAGGTATGACCTTATTGAAAAACAAGCTTATGCTCTCATAAAATCTCTAAAGGAATTCAAAATTTATATTCTGCATTCCAAAGTAGTTGCATATGTACCTTCACCCTCAGTAAAATATGTCTTAACTCAGCCAGATATTGATGGAAAGAGAGCTAAATGGATTGCAAAATTCATAGAGTTTAACATAGAGGTGAAGCCCACTAAGCTTGTCAAAGGCCAGGGCTTGGGTAAACTTATGGCTGAAGAAAATTTCAGCTTGTTAGACATAAATTCCACGGGTCTAAATTCAGATGATGAGTAGACAAAGGGAGTAGCATAAGTGCAAAAGCAGAATCAGTCTTTGGGTGAAAATCTAGCCACATGTGAGTGGTATTACAACATAGTTCATTTTCTGCAAAAGCTAGAAGTCCCTCTAGGGCTTAGATCAAGTCAAGCTTGTGCCACTGAACTCAGATCAGCCAAATTATGCATTACTAAAAATCTACTTTATTGGAAAGACCCATCAGGAATCCTCTTGAAGTGTCTAGATAAAGAAAAATCTATGGAAATAATACACTAGTTCCATTCTAGCATCTGTGGAGGGCATCATTATTGGAAAACCACGGCTCACAAAATCTTGAGGGCTGGATATTATTGGCCTACTCTATTTTCTGATCTATTTTCTTTTGTAAAAGCTTGTGACAAGTGCTAGAGGTTTACAGGAAGATAGCAGCTAAAATCTCTGCTCTTGAAGCCAATACATGTCAATGGCCCCTTCCAACAGTGGGGCTTGGACTTTATAGGTGAGATCAACCCACATTCCAGTGGCCAACAAAAATGGATCTTAGTAGCCACTGATTATTTCACCAAGTGGATTGAGGCTATGCCCACTAATAATGCCAATCATCAAGTTGTCATAAAGTTCTTGAATGAGAATATTTTCACTAGATTTGGTTGCCCAACCAAACTGGTCACTGATAATGCAACAAATTTCAAGAAAAAGGAATTGGTGGACATGATTGAATCCATCGGCATTCAAGTGGTGCATTCTACCTCATATTATCCTCAAGGAAATGGCCTGGAAGAATCATCTAACAAGAGTCTGGTAAGGGTAATAAAAAAACTATTAGAGGACAACAAAAGGAGTTGGGATTCCAAGTTGAAGTTTTCACTATGGGCTGATAGAGTTACCATCAAAACGTCTATAGGGAATTCTCCATTCAAACTGGTTTATGGCACTAATTCTATTTTCCCCATCCAGTTGATTCTCCCTGTGGCTAAGTTCTTGCAAGAAGAACAAGATGAAGAGAATGATATGGTAAGAGGAATGAATAACTTGGTTGAACTACAACAAATCAGAGGGCAGCTGGTTGAGAAGTCAAAAGCTTATTAGAATAAAATCAAAGAAACCTTTGACAGGAAGGAAAAAGTGGACAATTTCCAAGTTGATGATTGGGTGCTTAAATCGGATGCATTTAAGGAAAAGAAGGGTAATCATGGCAAGTTTGACTCTTTATGGACAGGTCCATTTGTCATCGCTCAAATTCAGCAGAACATTACATTCATTCTGCATAGTCTAGAAAGAGGAGATACTTTTGGTAGCCCAATAAATGGGCGGTTCTTGAAACTTTATTTCATTTAAGGCTTTAAATCCTTGTCATTGTAAATATGTTTTTCAATTTTTATTTTATTGCAAAAAGGACTCCATGCCCAATGGAACACTAGAAGGAAGATTTGACTTTGTTTTTTCAGGAAAGGCATTGATCTATGATCCTCGAAACCTCACAAGAAAGATTTCATCCCCAGAAAGAGCCAGTGTTAGCCTTGCTGGCAAAAAGCCCACAAATGGATCCATATAGGCTCTTAGAGTCTCCAAATTTTCTTAAAAACATGCCAATGGATCCATTAATGCTCTTGAAATCTTCAATTTTTGTTTAAAGATCATCCAATGATCAAAATCTGCGTAAGAGGAGAGCCCTTGGAAGGGCAGAAATACATTATCAGGAGGAAAAAATGCTTAAAAAACCATGAAAAAACCACAAACGTAGGCTTAAACAGTGAAAGAACAATTATCGTTAGATTTGGCCGACCAACAACCTAGATCTAAGCAGCTAATAGCATCGGTGGTGGCCATCGAAGGCAGTTGGAGCAGAGTCGCGATGATATCGGGCTGAGCAATATACCGATCGCCGATATCAGCAATATCGCTATCGGCAGGGAGCATATGCCATGTATTATGAAAGGCTTGGGCATTGAGTGATTAGTGATTGCGATTTATCACATTCCTGATATTGCATCGGCCCTATACCAAGGGGCGGGTCATATGCACATACATATGGGCCACCCAATAGCCGGACCCGATAAAATTAGAGTTGGGAATTCATAAATTTTGAGATCCGTGCCCAAGCAATTTTCAACGTTTTTGTGTATTTTCATTGTTTCAATGAAATATAAGGGGAATGGGGGACAGTGACGATGCAATAAAACCTAGACCCGAAAGGGTTTCGGAATAAAAATATATATATTTTGAAGTCCGCAAAAGCCCATTTTTAATGTATTTCACGTATTTTCATTGTTTTAATGAAATACAAAGGGAAACAAGGGTAGTGCGATATCAATGAAGCCCGGACTAAAAAGGGTTAGAGAAGTGGAATATATAATATCTGAAGTCCGCCAGGGCCATTTTTTCATAGTTTTCAATGTTTTGACTCATTTCCAATATGACGAAAAAATAAAAAAACAGACAAGATTTTGGATGGGCTGTGGGTAGTAAGTGGTTTAGACCGAGCTCCACCTAATGCCATGCAGCTACTACCACGTGTCTAAGATGAGGAGAGAGAAAACCACCCTCATCGGGTGGTTAACTCCAGTACAAAATAGATGCCCGAAATGGATCATCACCATTGGATCTGAGACTCCCAGATCAATGGTGGAGATGTGATACCACTGCAAGGGAAGACACAAGAGGAGAATAAGCCATATCTAAGGATTTCCTAAGTCCGAAAAGGATAGAGATGGGTGGGATTTTCACAGTCTCACTGTGTTTTCTGTTTAAAACAGAAAACAATCATGTATTAACAAAAAGGGGCCATTTAAAGGGATTATAAGGGCCCGAAGACCCATTCCACCATATAACAGAGCCTGGGAGACATATTTCCAGGAAACAGGAGCCCGAAAAGGGAAATAGAAGGGCTAAAACACGATACAACCCAAAACAGAAAGATTAGGGAGCATCAATAACGTAGCACAACCAAATAAAAAAAGATTAGGGAGCATCAACAGTGCAACACAGCCAAATCAAAAAAGATCAGGGAGCATCAACAGCACAACACAACCAAATCAATAGAGATTATGGAGTAGACAATGTAGCTGTCCAAAACAAACAAAAAGATCAAAGGCCACAGTGTAGCTCATCAAAACAAGCATCATGGGGCATCTCTGGCACGAGAGAGCCCACAGGCAATGCATCAAGCTACCCAAAATATCTGAATGCGGTTATCCTTCTATCAGAAGGAGAAAAACCTCCATGCCATGCTTGCCTTCAGGGAATCAAATAGTTAAGGGACATAGTGGATAGATTAAGACTCCGAACCTTCTAGAGAGCTCAGGAGCATTGTAAAGAAACTATAAATAGCTAAGAGTAAGATGTAATAGGGGTTCAACTTCTGGAAATTATTCCTCCTCTGTTCCTTCAAACTTCTCATCTTCATTCTAGCAATATAAGCTTGTTTTGCCATTATATGTTCAATGTCCATTATCTTTGTTATTTTATGCTTGCACTTGAACAGTTTGTTCATGTTTTCTTTGTGTCTAAGGCTAGATAACTTTCATCTTATCTCTGCTTTGATAAATTAGATTTGCAAGCTTCTTTGTTCCCTATAGCTAGTCATCCATATGTGGTCATATATGCATCTGCCAATATAGTCAGTCTTCTCTTTTGCTGCCTGTAGCTAGCCATTCATTTATGTTTATATATGCAATCTACTGGTATAGTCAGTATTCTCCATCTATCCATTGAATTTATAAATTATTGAGCATTAGTGGTCTAAATCCTTGTATTGGTGAGAGTGTTCATGCATGCCTTGAGTGAAAACAGAGCTGAAATGGTTATCTAACTTGATCCAAACCATCATTTATTCCAATAGTTCAACGAACAATATTGAAGACTATATGTTACTAGGCATCTCCAATCTACAACCTAGGAGAGTTTCTTGGAGTCATAATAAGGTGCATAGAGAAATTAATGTTAATATGTTTTTATTATTATTATTTTCATTGTGCGTAGCTTTGACTATGCGGAAGATGAGATATGTATGCCAATTTATAGAAATATAGATAAATGTGATGCATGGAAATTAATTGTTATTTTCGAATTCAGTCACAATTAAAAAATTCTAAGAAATATTGACATTGTTCACGATTGGGTTGTATAATCTATTCTAAACTGATTTTCTTTATTAATGGGGAAAAAACAACAACTGTGTAAATTAGTACATATCTTCGATATCAAAAGTGACTTGGGCTTCATTAACTTTTGGCTCAAGTTGGAAGGGGGGAAAGTTGGTTAATGACCATGATATCATAATCTCTTTCATTGGTTTCCTCTTCAGCATTGACATTATCTGGTTGGGCCAAATTATCAAGACGAAAACTCAACGTTTCATTTTCCAATTGCAATCACTCCACCTTCAATTCTAGTATTGTCATTTTTTGATTTAGAAGGCCGAAATGGACCCATGCTTCAGATTTCATAATTTATGTATGCTTTAAGAAAAAATTGATGAGAAATTCTAGAGCATTGACTATTATAGCTAAAGAAGTAGCGAGATCTTGTTCTACAACTCGAAAATCACATTCCATAGACTTTAATATGTGCTACAGTTTCTATTAAACTTGTTGAATTATGGTTCTAATAGTTGATTCTATGTTTGTAGAGTCACTCTAACAATGTAAATATATCATTGATGTAACTTTCCTTCATTTTTAGCCTCCATATTTAATGTTAATGTTGGCTTTGATTCCGCACAATGTAAATGTTCATTGTCCTGAGGTCATGCAGAGAATGGCATATGAGCAAGAAAATGGTGGTGTAGAAGGAAATTTATGTCATTGATACGTAATTAATTTTACTAAGAACAAATTTAGAATCTGTATTATTCTTTTTCCTTTTATGAATATTTCCTTCTGTGAATCCTTTATTGTGTAGAGGATGGGTGATGTACACGAGAATGAGGGTGAAAACATAAAATTAATTTCAAACTATTTTTCATTTAAAACGTTTACATATTTAACTATGTTGAGATTTAAAACTTCTATAGATTTAGATATGTGCGAGAGAATGCAGGTGTAGAGGGAACTTTATAACTTAAATTCATATTGTAATGATATTTCACATTTGCTTATTTCATATGTACAAATTTTCTTAAGGTAATAGTTTTTTTCGTTTTATGGGATTAAAGATTTGGACAAATTTCATTTTGCATAGTTGGTACAATGTTTAGTGAATTATTTAGCAATGTTTAGAATTAAAAATATTAACAATAATAGATAATAATAATAATAATTCTGAAGAAATGTGTGGAAAAAATAACTTACAAAAATGGAGAGCTTCCATTACCATAATACAACCTTTAATCAGTTAACTAGCAAAGTCTTTAGTGCAAAAGAAGTCGATTATGCAGAGGTGTCGGTGAACAAAATAAAAAGTATTTTTTTTTTTTTTTAAATTTGTGAGTATTTTTTTTTTTGTGAGTGGAAGTGTGTATGAATTATGCAGAAGGTCTATGATTGTGCATAGTGAAATGTTGGAAGTTTCTTCCATAGAATCGGTTTCCTCTGCAGTTATGCAAATATGCTTATTTACACAAAGATAGGAATAAACAAAGATTTCACTGTGTGGAGAGAACAACCTTTAATCAATTGATGAACAAAGTCCAATAAACATGAAATAAGAAACATTATTATTTTTTTCTAAATAACATAGAAACTATTCATAATTAATAATGTTTGATTTCGTGAAGCTTACTTGCATTGAATCAATGCAATGGATCATTGGCCAAAATTTTCATTTTGTTGGTGGATAATTGACCAAATTGTTCATTTTGTCGATTATAATGTTATGTGCTGAGGATGTGGGATTATGATATCATCATCAGTAACAAGTTGATCAAATTGTTCATTTTTTCATCCAACAAGATTTATGGTTCTTTGGTAGTGCACCATTTTCCCATATTACCAATGCAAAACATTATGAGTAGAATCATTAATAAGATTTCACTTTGTAAAACTTACTTGCATTCAATCAATACGATGGATCATTGACCAGATTTTAAATTTTGTCGATTGTAATGTTATGCACTGAGGAGATGGGGATATAATATTACCATTAATGAAAAGTGTATAATTTATTGTTCTTTGGCAGTCCATCATATGCCCACATTCTTAGCACAAAACATTGTGATTGCCTAGGGGCTCTTGGTAGTCGTAGGGATTCTCTTTTGAGCATTTTGGTACATTTGTATCATAACATATCGACAAATAATATAAGCTATTATTCATTGTATATATTCCTTTAACTCATCCCCAAATTAATATCATGGAATTATCTATTGTTGGTGTGATTGTTGTGCTACTCGGTTCTTTTTCTAGGTTAGTCCTATTTGTTGTAGTTTTATAGGTGTAGCAGATTCACATGAATTTCCATTTCTAGTAGACAATTATTACATTGGATTTATCGTTAGTACTTGAAAATCGAGATAAATACACATATGTGTGAAATTTACATGAAATATTTTTCAGTTTAGTTTGAAAATGATAACTTACACATGCCATTTCTCAAATTTATAGAAATTGATTCGGGAATAACATCTACTATTTTATTTCAATTCAATTGTGATTATTATAGAAATTATGGTAATTGTTTTGTATTTAGATATAGATTGTGTGATTTCTTACCATTGGTTTCACTAATTTTTCATCGTTAATATTGCATTGAAGGTGTTGGGAAGATTAAAAATCTAGACTATACAACAATGTATCTAGATAATGATGAGGACAATTAAACTATGATTAGGAAATAAAATTAGCTGCTCTTTTTCAATTAAATTTTCATTATTATTATTATAGAAATTATGGTATTTCATTCAATTTCATATATGAATTGTGTTAAATTGCTTATTGTGACTTCCCCTGGTTGTACGATGTCAATTAATTGCATTGAAGGCATTAGGGAAATAGCAAATCTAGATAATAGTGTATCTAGATAATGATGAGGATGATTAAAAATATGGATAAATATTTATCTAGATAACAATAGGGACCTATCGTAAATCTGTACGAAAATAAACATAATGACAAATTTATGATATTTCCATTAATTAATTAATTATGTTTGCAGAAATATTTTGGTAGAGTGGAAGCTACATTCGTCGTCAATATTGCATTGAATACATTGAGACAATTAAAAATATAGATAAAATTTTCTCTAGATAATGATCCAACATCCCAATATAGAAAACACATATGATTTCAATATAATACAAATGCATATGTGCCGTGTTTCACAGCAAATCCATTGTGCACAAAAGTCTCACAAACTAACATTAATAGTTTAACAATACCCTATGCACCACTCTGCACAATGGGAATTAACAATACTAATCATTGTGTTCTCCCACACATATTTGGTCTTTTGCAAATATTCCTAGCTTTAAAATCAAATCTCTACGTAACTTCTTTCTCGCACATACAAGGTACTTCAGATAGTAAAGGATCCACACAACAAAACATAAGGCCAATTAAAAATCTAGACGTAAATATGTCATTCTAATTCTTTTCCTACTAACATATCCTTTTGTCTTTTTGCATTTTCGACACTTCGATTATCCTTTTTTTTCTTATGCTAAAATGAGAAAATAAAAAAATGTGCATTTCATTTTTTCCAGGCATACTCTGTGTTTGGCACATTCTTCATTGCAGATAGTAAAAAAAATTTCCTTATCTTCGATAACTATTTTTGCATCTAACTATATTTTCAAAAGTTCAAAAAGAGAAAGAGTTTAAAAACTATCCAACACAATGGTTTTTCCTAGTGCGTAAAGGAGTTGTGTTTCTGTATAGCTATTGGAAAATACATGTGTGGACAAGTTTCTCTCTGCAAGGAGAAAAAAATGATGATCAATTGAATGTTGGATATTTTCTTGATTAATGATATGGCCATTATGCTGCAAAGCATCCTCATAAATATAATCATGAAAAAGGAAAATAATCTGCAAAAGGAAATAGAAAACAGGCTGCTAATAGAAGAAGTTACTATACTCATGAAGATAGTGATGGATTATCTAATAGTGATGAAGATGAAACTGAACAATATTATAAACTACTCATGGCTTATGAAAATGATGTAAGAGCATCTAGGCCTAGCTAGCAATGTCATGGTGTGGTCACATGTTGTGGCAAATGAGAGTTTAGAGGAAGAATTGGTTATTTAATTTTTATTAATTTCAAAGTATGTAAGTAGTTATATTGTTGAAAATACTAAGGAAATTAGAGAATAAGTGGCAAGTGATCCTTCCTGCATGGAGATCAAGCCAAGTAGTTATATTGATTAGTTAGGGTAGGATATGATTTCTAAATATATAGTGAATTCCTTCATATGTGGACGGGGACTGTTAGATAGAGCATATATGTATTTTCTTGTATTTTCTGGAGAGAGAGAGAGAGAGAGAGAGAGAGAGAGAGAGGATTCACGATGGAATCATAACCCTACAAGCAGTTTAGGAAACAGAGGCTATAATTAGAAGAATCAGGCCAAAGAGGGATGGAGAGCCTCAATATGCAATCATGTGTTTTCATGTTAATCTACAGAGAGTTGATTATGTGTGTGGAATAGTGTGATTCATTATGAAATGATAAATTATGTTTGTATTAGTGATTTTGTTTAGCATATGTATCCAGGCGGAATTCGGCAAACAGAGAGAGGAGTGTGTAGGCAGAGGAACTGTGTATTTTTCCATTTCAAGTAATTATGTTGTATATATGCGTTGATGACTAAAATCCCATTAGTAGGCATGTTGATCGACCATCAATCACTGGAAGGATCAATGGCAATCCATTGATTAAATGAATGATTGTTATATGGATATCGTGTTTAAAACCAGAGTATGGTAGTGGAAACCCGAGTGTAGTGTAAGTCCATCAATAGAACAAGAAGTGAAGAGTGATGCACAGGATTCGTTGGATCGATATGATCAATGGAAAGGAACATATTGCTGAGGACAAAGTCAATTGATATCGCATCGACAAATATGGTTTATAAAGGGTGGACCTTAGGCTTCAAGAAATATCAATGAGCAATTGCCGATATATCGCATCGGCGGAACCTTTATGTGTTATCGGACCTGGCCATAGGAGCAAGAGATTGCGATTAGGTGATTAAGTGTAGACCATCAGATCAAATGCCAGATTGACGATCATGATTTAATAACTAATCGCAAATTGGAGGAGTTAAGGCTGGTGGGCAGGTGGAATGTCGATATGCGATGAGGCGCGATTGGTGATCGGAGAAGGTGGAAAGGATTGAAGCCGAGAGCAAACATGATGGAGTTCTTAATGTGGGTGTATAATATTTGAATTCCGGCTTAGGTGTTGACTGTGGGGTTTCCATGTTCCCTATATGTATTTTGTGTATTATCGCATATCGGTAGAAAGAAGGGAAGGCATGTTATTGCTCAATTACGATAGCGATAAAGGTATATATCAAGAAATGTGCAAGGGCTATTGAAAAAGGTAAGATTTCATATATTTTCCGTGTATTCTTATAAGATGTGTGGTCCCGAGGTTTTAAGGCAAAAGCATATACTTAACGCTTCCGATAGAATGTGGGTTTATAACCACAGGTCTACACTTGAGTGATGTCAAATGAGGGGTTTATTGCCTTAGTGAGATTTACACCCCATCGAGTGGTATCAGAGAAGGGATGATTTGTTTGTGAAGATTATGACTAAAAAGGTATGAAATTTGTAGTGGTAGAATGAATGGCAATGTTGGCCACAGGACTACAACAGTAAGACTATAGAAGAACTTTTGGAAGTTCTTAGAAATTGCAGCGAACTTCATTCCAATTGAGGCTTGGAATATATAGGGACAGAGGAGTCAAGAGAAGTGAGTGGAGAAACCAGAGAGAGAGAGAAAGATTGCTCAATGCAAGTTCTAAAGAAAGAGGACTTGGAGACCAGGTAGAGGAGAAGCTTGGTGAGAAGATCAACTTAGAAGGAAGTTGATTGGTTGTAGGTGTAGGAGCTCACACATAAGAGAAGATGGCTATGGAAAGTCATATGGAAGGTTTAGAAGAAGGCTATAAGATGAAGGAGAAGGGTGCTCAAACAATCCATAGGAAACGGATGAGTCAGGCAGATATTGACAAGGAAATAGCTAAGATAAGAGAAGAATTTGATGCATTAGTAATGCTGCTAGAGGAGAACCAAAGACAATCTTGGGTCTTGAAGAAGAAGCCAGTGAAGTGGCCTAAGTTGCAGAGAAGGCTGCAACAAAGACAGGTAAAGGGGATGATGGAAAACCTCAGAGAAGTAGAAGAAGAAATGGAAGATTCCATTTGTAGACCAGAACAGGGGGAAATTCTGGGTGAAGAGGATAATGAGAGATCAGTTGAAGATCTCATGAACTATTGGAATAGTTCAGAAAAATTAGAAGACATGATGAAAAGGGAAGCAGATGAGGTAATGAAGCCATGTGATTTTAATTCTCATAGTTTCTGTATGTTTGTAGGATATGCAGAGGATGATGGACAGTTTGGTGAAACTGTCACAAACAGGAATGAAACTCTTGAGGTGAAGTATGATGGAGAATGCGTTTTAGAGGAAAAAGGTGTTGATTTATTGTAGCAGAAAGAGTTCATGGATGAATTTCTATTTGGTGTAAGACAGTCAAATGAAGTTGATATGGACCAAAAGTCTAATGAAAATGCCATAGTGGTATTTCAAGAAGGTAAACAAATGAATTTGTCTGATTGAATTGATGAAAGAACTTTGCTATATGATAGTCCAGAAAATAGGATAACTTAGAAGGATTGCCAGAAAAAGAGTGAAACTGAGAGTGGAAGTTTTAATGAAATGATGGAAAGATTTCACATGGAATTAGAATTCTTGGAAAGATTTCTTAAGGAACCTGAAGGAGAAATGAAGCTTTCAGAACTTGATAAAGAAGAGATTGTGGTTACCATGCATGATAAGGATGAATTGTCTCAAACATATATAGAGTTAAGTAAATGTTTAGACTCTTCAGTTAGTGATGTGAGTGTAGGTATGGAAGACAACATTAATAAATATGATGTTGAAATCAGAGAAATTGAGGAGAGATTATTTGAAGGTGAGATGAAAGATTAGGAACAACAAGGAAGTTATGTCCTTAGAGACATAAAGGAGACAGAAGTATTAATCCAGCAGGATAAAGATGGAAGGAACCAACAATTTAAAAGAGATGATCAACAACATGAGAATGAATTTGAGGAAGGCAATAGATTGCAGAATTATAGCAACTGGAAATAGAATGAAGAACAAGATATTAGTCCGACAATACAAAGAAAGACAAATGAAGACCGAAGATACAGATGGAGAATGAATAAACGGGTCAAGTGGAAGCTATTGCAACAAAGGTGGAATGGCAAGTTGATGAACGAGTTCAGGGAACTTGAAAAAAATCATATTGATTTGTTAGAGAAGAAGAGACTCAAAGGAATGGAGTCACAACAAGGAGGATCTACTGAAATCTAGAAGATCTATGATAATATTGGTGCTTGAAGCATCAAAAGAGGACAAAAGGTATTGTATTTTTAAAACTAATAATTGCTATATTTTTGCAGGTCATGTAAACTTGGGGGAAAGCAGGAAGTTATTGGAAACTGTCAAACCAACAGGTGGAAATATGACTACCCACAGTCATATGAAGAATAAAGAGAAAAGTTACAGTCAAGTGAAGGAAGATGTCCAGTTAGATGACATCCAAAAGATAATTTAGAAGGAGGATGACAAAGGAATTATTGAGATCAAAGAAGTGTTTGTAAAGGAAGAGATCCATTCATAGGAATATGGAACAAAGAGTTTTCTCAAGAAAACTAATGAAGCTAACACAAAGAAAATGGAGAATCTTATGGTGTGTTCAGGAAGCGGGAGTCAATCGAAAGGATTGATGATGAAATTATTTGAGGAGACCTTGGTGTCTCATAGTTTTGAAACTAATATTTTGTGTGTAAATGGAGGATACACTGAAGTAAGGAAACTATTTAAGGTTGTCATAAGCGAAAGGAAAATAAAAGATATGATTTTTTAGAAGTTAGAAGAAGGAAATTCACATAATCTTGTGATGTAGAGGAAAGAGTAGTTGTTAAACATAGCTATAGTGAATTATGTAGATATTAGACAAGTATTGAAGACTGAAGCCAAAGGAGAACAACTACTGAAGGTTGATATAGGAGACTTTGTCGATAGTAAAAAATTATTGAAGATTATAGACCTTGAAGAAAGCCAGAGTAAAGAAGGACTAAAGACAAGTGTTGTAGACAATGAAGTTAGTGAATATCGTGTAGAGCTCTTGGGATAAATTCCAAATGAGATGACAGATTTGTGGCATGAGTCTAGTCTTTTGGAGAAGAGGCAAGGGGACCAAGGAATAAGTGATCAGATTACACAACCAGAACTTAATAAGAATGAAGAAGTTTTCATGGATGAAAAATATGGAAAAGAAGTTGTCAGAAATGTTGGAATAATGAGGAAACAGGGTAAAGCATTTGTGTTTAATGAATTGATTTATTCTCGTGAAGATTTATATTCAGAAACAAGGCAATGTGAAGTCAATACGAAACAAGGAATTGATTCTGAAGATCAAATCAAAGTAAGGAAGGGTGAGATCAGAATGTCTCAGAAATATGGAATGATGTTGAATCTACAGTATGGAATTGTTGAAATAGAGATAAGTTCAAGAGATAATAGTAACAGGATTACTATTGTATTACAGGGAGTTATTGATGAAGAAAAGACTAATAATGACATTTCAAAAGCAGACAAATATGATGCCATAATCCTTAAGGGTGTAGAAATTAAGTTACTAGAAGAAGAGGTATTCCAAGCACCTAACCAAGCAGGAAGAATTCTTAGTTTTCAAGAAATTTGTGGAATTACAGGTATACTGGGAATTGAAGTAAGAAGTGATGAATCCATGAGTGAGAAACCAGAAGAAGGAACTGGAATTGTTGCAGGGGATCAGTGGAGAAGGAATTTGTACATTTTAGAAATGTATTGGCACATGGATTATGATGTTCTTATGCAAGAACGCATCCATTTGTAGGGGAATAGTATTCATCATCTGAGAAGTGAAGTGGACAAAGAAAATGATGAGTTGTGGGAACTCATACAACAACATTCCAATAAAATATATAAAGGACAAAATAAGAAAGGAAGATGGGTTAGAAAGAATGGTACAGGTGAACGTAATGGTAAACTACAAATTAAAGTGTGGAAGCCTGGCATAAATTGTGAAGATGAGCAAAAGTTAGTAATATATATGAAAAAGACAGTAGCAACAGACAGTGAGAGCATAGCTAATGTGGTGATGTACCATAAAATATGGAGACCTGGAGAACGACAACCAACAACAACAGTAACCAAGGACAGACAACTGATCAAAGTATGGGATATAGGAGGACACAGATTAGAAGCACATGATCAGGAGATTATGATTATCTTTAACCTTGGGAGTCTGATGCAGGAGCATCTAGGCCTAGCGAACAATGTGATGGTGTGGTCACATGTTGTGGCTAATGAGATTTTGGAGGAAGAATTGGTTATTTAATTTTTATTAATTTCAAAGTATGTAAGTAGTTATATTTTTGCAAATACTAAGGAAATTAGAGAATAAGTGGCAAGTGATCCTCCTTGCATGGAGATCAAGCCAAGTAGTTATATTGATTAGTTAGGGTAGGATATGATTTCTAAATATATAGTGAATTCCTTCATATGTGAAAGGAGACTGTTAGATAGAGCATATATGTATTTTCCTGTCTTTTCTGAAGAGATAGAGAGAGAGAGAGGGGCTTCGAGAGGATCTATGTATTTTTCCTTTTCAAGTAATTATGCTGTATATATGTGTTGATGACTAAAATCCCATTAGTAGGCATGTTGATTGACCATCGATCACTAGAAGGGTCAATGGTGATCCATTAATTAAATGAATAATTGTTATATGGATATCGTGTTTAAAATCAGAGTATGGCAAAGGAAACCCAACTGTAGCGTAAGTCTATCAATAGAACGAGAAGTGAAGAGTGATGCATAGGATCCATTGGATTGATATGATCAACGGACATGATCATATCGCTGAGGATAGAGTCAATTGATATTGCATTGGCAATTATGGTTTATAAAGGGTGGACCTCAAGCTTCAAGAAATGCTGATGAGCGATTGTCGATATATCGCATCGACAGAACCTTTATGTGTTATCGACCTGGCCATAGGAGCAAGTGATTGCAATTAGATGATTAAGTTTAGACCATCAGATCAAGTGCCAGATCAATGATCACGATTTAATCACTAATCGCAAATTAGAGGAGTTTAAGGCTGGCGGGCAGGTGGAATACTGATATGTGATTAAGCGATATCGCTGATATGTGATAAGGCATAATTAGTGATTGGAGAAGGCGGAAAGGATTGAAGCCTAGAGCAGACTGATAGAGTTTTGAATGTGGGTGTATAATATTTGAAGTCCGACTTAGGAGTTGACTGCGGGGTTTCCATGTTTCCTATATGTATTTTGTGTATTATCGCGTATCGATAGAAAGAAGGGAAGGCATGTTATCGCCCGATTGCGATAGCGATAAAGGTATATATCAAGAAATGTGCAAGGGTTGTTGAAAAAGGTAAGATTTCGTATATTTTCCATGTATTCCTATAAGATGGTGGTCTCAGGGTTTTAAGGCAAAAGCATATAATTAACACTTTCGATAGAATGTGGGTTTATAATCACAGGTCTACGCTTGAGTGATGGTAAATGAGGGGTTTATTGTCTTAGTGCTATTCACACCCCATCAGACAATGATGATTTTTTGGATGCCTTAGAAGAGGAATACTTTCTTGAAGAAATCACAAAACTCAAAATTTGTTTTGAAGAACAAAATATGATCATAGACACGTTGTCAAATCAACTTACTAAAAGAGAAAAGCACAATAAAAAACTAGAATGTGAAGTTGTGGGTCTAGGAAAAGAACTTAAGAAGACAAAATCTCTTAATCTTAGATTTTCTAAAGGATCAGAAAGATGTGGCATAGTTGTCTTTGCAGAAGGATAATAAAATCAGTGGTACATTGACATCGAATGCTCCAAACATATAGGTGGTAAAGAGAAACTTCATTCATATAATGCTTTGGAAAAGGAAAAGTATCTCTCCTTTGGAAATGACACACTAGCTGTCGTTAAAGGTAAAGGTTCTATTTATTTGAAAGAAAATGTTAAAGTTGGAAATATCATGTATGTAGATTGTATAAAGCATAATTTGTTGAGTGTCAGTCAAATGTGTGATCAAGGAAATGAACTTTTGTTTCAATCAAATGGATGTGTGGTTTGTGAGCTTGATATAGGAAAGACGGCAATCAAAGGTACAAGAACTTCCCAGCCCAGAAGTTGGGGGTTCTCAACACCCTTGCAACTCGTGCCCTAAGGATCTCTAATGAATAGAGCTTAGAGGAGGAGAAATCCCATCTCCTTAATGTCTTTGTCGAGAATGGTTATAGCAGACACTTGGAACAAAAGGATTTCCTCAAAGCAGCTAAGAATTCATTAACCAGAAGGGGGCCTAAAGAGCGGATTCCTGGTGTCCATCTTCTGTTTGTTCAGGGGACCACAGATAAGATTGTGAGGGTTCTTAAGAAGCATAATATCCCCGCAACATTTAGGCCTCTTAACACCATTCGTAAATCCCTAAGATCTGTGAAGGATCCCATCGACCCCAAGGACATGAAAGGAGTTTATATTATTCCTTGTTCATGTGGGACCCCTTATATTGGTGAGATTGGTCGCTCCATTAATCAAAGGATTAGTGAGCACGCAGCTAACCTCAAGTATATGCGAACTAAATCTTCTGCATTAGCAGAACATGTGGAGAAAACCAATCATCATGTCTGCATCATGGAGGCTAGTGTGATTGTAGAGTGTCACAAGTCCATCACCGGAAATTTAGGGAAGCCCTTGAGATTGAAAAAACATTGAACAATCTTAATAGAGAGGATGGCTGGAAGATTAACAGTCGGTAGGTCCCAACCCTCTCCTCCTAGTCGTTTTCTTTCTTTCCCTCCCTTAATAATTGTTTAATTAAGTTTGTGATTTCTATTCTATTTT